>CM014735.1:36647582-36673351 GCA_004329165.1 Spatholobus suberectus | reverse complement strand
AAAGTCGCTAATTCATCCACTGCGGTGGGGTAGGCCCCAACCCTGGAGTCTTTATCCGACCCTCAAGTGTCTGTTCCAAGGACAACAATGTGGATGCAAATATGCACTACAAAAACCCACATAGCCTTCTTCTTAAAATAGCATGTGAAACTCTTCCCTATACACTCACATAGTCACATGCAACCCAATGTATTAGGGTTCGGTGCACTTGATATTGTAGGGCCTCCGAGGCACATGATATCAAACTCACCTTCAGCCTGTTTGGAATTTCTGCCTCGTTCACTAACTTTTGAATTTGTGGGGTTCTTTTCTTTCCTTTTTTACAATTTTCTTATCTCACAAGTATCCAAAACTACCGTAGGATCTTCTCTTCCTTAGCTTTATAATTATTCCCACATTTTTTATATCTAATCTAATGTATATGACTACCAATCCAATTACTTGCACTTGAACCACATGCATTTCGAGCTAGAGATAATTTTTTACAATTTTTTAAATAACTAGGTTCGTACTTTATTTTTATTTTTATTAATCTATATCTTTTTAATTGTACTTGCAGTTTAATACTGTAGATGCATGATAGTGAATTAATGATCCTTATGAACCATTAACTGCTTAACCAAACATGTTTAGTGGCAAGAAATCTTCTTGTTGGGGCAGGAATGGCTTTGCCAGCGGATGCCAACTAAGTACTTTAAATGAGTATAGTTATTAGTTAATGACGTTTTATCACTCTGATATGCCCTAACTAGTTTAAGCAAAGGTGCAGTCAACTACAATGATTTATAACCAAAAGTGGAGAAGCAAATGACAGTGGGATAATATATGCTAATGAAGCTGTCATGGGGCGTGGATTACGCGGGTCAGGTGGTTATGCACAAAAAGGTAAGCACTTCATCTTGTTTATTAGTTAATTCTGAATGCAAATTTTGACTATCTGTGAAGTACGACCCAAAGACAAATTTTGCATAAACAATTTGATGGATGAATTAGTTCAATGTGGAATGTAATCTAGTCAGAATGTACACCACTGATTCTTAGTATGTTTGGATGCCAGTTGAAAGGAACTCAAAAATAGTTTTACTTTTAAAATAACAATTTTTTTTCTTTTCATTTTGTTTCTTAAAATTTGAAAATATGCATTGAAATTTCTAAAAATACGTTTCCAACTTTTATCCAAACACAGTTGCTCTATCTATGGTGAAAGATCCATATTAGCCAAATATGGTGAAAGATTTACATATATTACATGAAATATTTATTTTTATATATAGGTGGGTTGAGGAGGGGGCGGGGGTTTCAGATTCTCTCCATAACATATTTATTGAATGAGATCTTAACCATTAAAATTATTTAATTTATTTTATTAAAATATTATAAAGTAATGGTTAAAACTCATGAATGGATGAGATGTATTTAATGAACACTTTCATGTTAAATTTTAATAGGGAGAATCGTTATTCGTGTGTGTAGTCTTAGGTAGTAACTTTTGATTAAAATTATTGTATTTTTGTTTTAAAGCTTTGTATTTTACTATTGACCGGTAATATTAAAAAGTACACAAATATTTTTCTTACACCCATGTATTTTGCACTATCATTACATCCACCCTCTTAAAAAAAGGGAGACCAACTGAATTTTTCCCCTCCTCCACCCTTCCTTGTGTAAAGACAGTATATAAATTAAGATATGCAAAATTATTAATATTAATTAAAAGTATTGTTGTAATATAGAGTTCAACTTTTTTCTAATAAATTCGAAAAAATTCAATACAATAAATCATTCAATGACTCATATATATGAGTAAATAATCATATTACTTATTACACTACATCTTGTTTTATTTTAAATTTTACTTTATCACACTAGAGTCTAGATACAACATAATCAGTCAGATTTAATGAGATAAAGTTTACGATTCATTATTTATATGGGCTAATATAATTTACTATATTAAATATGAGTTTAATTGTCATGTACTATTAGTGTAAAAAGTTTACATTGTCATGTAATCAAAAATCACTATTAATATGACTTTTAAAGTATTTATTATAAAAGTCAACAAACTTATAATAAATGGTGATTTATAATTAAATGACAGTGTAAAACCTACTTTACATTATCAGTGCATGACTATTAAACTCATTAAATATTGTATAATTTTGTTGTACGTGAGTCGAGCTCAATCTCGAAACTATATTCCACGCAATACACAATCTAATGATTTTTTACACATTTTTTTATATTTCTTATTTTAACACAAGAATATTAGTTTGAAGGGACAATATTTGTGTAGTTAAAATTTAAACAGCAGAAAATCCTGGTCCCAAGAAGAAAAAGGCAAATCCGTTACATTTTTGGATTTAGCTGTTATTAAACTTGAATCGGCCATTTATTTTGAAAATATTTTCATTTAAAGAGAAGGAGGAAATAGGGGTAATCAGTAAGGAAATGAATAAAGACATGCTACATAAAACAAAAATTCAAAGATTTCTCTGGATCATTCACAAAAAACAAACCGTATGAATAATGAGAAATGTTATTTTTATAATAACTCATTCAATTATTTGTAAAATAAAATTTTTTTGTGTCTATTTTTTTTACACATTATTTATTATATTTTATAACGATAAACAGAAATAAATACAAAAAATATTATTATACAAATAATTGTGTGTATCATATCTCATAAATAAATGAAGATTACTTAAAGATAATTTGCTTACCCATTAAGCTGAATGCGAAGTTGGGCGTATAAACGCTGGATCGATCAATTTCTATCGCTACCCTTTATTATGATGCTTTTCAGTTTTCACTTTTAAAGCATAAATGAAATTTTCTATTGGTACACGGAATGGTAATTCCAATTATCTAAGTTGGTAACTTGTAGCCAATACAAATCCCGATAAAAGTGTGGTACTATCAGTGATAAAAGTGAAACATTCAAATGAAGTTCTAACTCAAACGATAAAAGGCTAATGCTTTTGTTTGGGTAAAGAATGAAAGTAGAGAAAAGAGAAGTATAACAGAGAGAATCAAGAGAAAAGAGAGAATAAATAGCAAATAGATAAATTTTTAAAATGTTTGAATTAGAAAAAATATAAGAGAGATAGAAGAGAAAAAAAAATTGAACTTTTTTTATAAAAATATATTTATCTTAATATATAAATCTTGTGAGATAGAAAAAAACAATAAGATTACAATTGTAATTTTGAATAGATTCTATAATTTTTTAATCTTTTTTTTTCTTTTTTCTATCAAAAAGAGATTTTATTTTTAGGTAAAACTCACTCTAACTTTTTTTTTATTCTATTTTTCTTCTTATTCAAATAAGAGAAAACTACTTTTTCTCATCTATTTTTCTCTTTTTAACTTCTCTCTTTTCTATTTCTATCAAACCAAATAATGCACTAATGAAAATTAATAACGTAATTTCATTTTTTTCTTATTTAAAGAAAATTGAAGATTTTTTTTTCCCATTTTGTAAGAAACCTTGGAATAGTACACAAGTGTTGTCGTTTCTCGCAAATTTTACACGGAAACTTGTTATGAATATACCGCAACGAGAGATTCTTATATGCTTCAAAAATCAAGAGCACTGTACATAGTTTCCTTTCGATTTATATTTAATAAAGCCTCATAAAAGTGTAAAAATAAACAAAACTAAACACACGAGATCTTTGTAGACATTACAACATCAGCACTCTACGGAGGCATTCACGAGAAGAAAAGTTCAATATAAACTCCGTTAAGAAAGAACAATACTATTGACTTCTGGAAATTATTATTTAATTTAATTTTAACTTATTAAACACAAAAACAATTTTAAGTGGTCTTTTATTTATTTTTTTTCTAGATAAATATGTATCACGAGTTATTTATTTATGAAGGAAGTAGTTAAGGAAAGAATCAAAGTCGGTAGCATGTTCACATTCAATTAAATATGAAAGAATAAAAGAAAGGAAAAAAGAAAGGTGGCGATGATAGTGGAACTCAAAGGGGCGAGGAATAAGCAAATGGCATGTACAGTGTACACGATAAAATACATGAATCTGAAAAACCAATAAAAACGATATAACTAAAAAAATAAAATAAAATAAATTAAGAAACACCTGGCGCAATATAGCCTAGGCTGTTGTAACCAACGCGCGCGGGTCAACTCAACGCGCCACCGGCGAGTCCAGCCGGCTCATCGCCGGCGAGCAGTTGGGCGAGAGCCGTCATGGCTCGCACTTGCATCTCCAGGGCGGAAATATAGTCCGTGGCTTCTTCCAGAAGGTTCGGGAACGAGACCTTCCGGCAACCGGGAACCAACCGGCTGAGAACGCGCGCTTTCTTCTGCACAGCCGGTAACCGGTTCCTCCTCTCTCCGCCAATCCTCGTTCTCTTCAATCCAGTGGTGGATGATGCCTTCTTCACCTTCTTGTGCTGGCTCGGGAGCTTCCTCCACCGGCCGAGGATCGCGCGGCTCCACCGCGTTCTGCCTCTCGCGGTGGTGGCGAGGACTCGGTCGGCGGTCTCACGGACTTGGCCGGCGGCTCTAGGCTTGGTCGCCGATGACGGAGTCCGCCGGAGAGCCTCCACGAGCCGGCGCGAGTAGATCCGCTGCTCCGCCTCGGATCTCCACGGGACGGCGTTGACGGAATTGTGATCTACGGCCTGGTCTCCGATTTTCCTGCGCTTCTTCTGATTGGATTCTCGCAACGTGTCTGAATTACTTGAATCTACGCTCGGATCGAACGACGCCATGGATAGTTGCAATTGAATGATTTGTTGTATGAGATGAAAAGAGAAGAAGAGTTTGAATGAATAAAAAATCAACGAAGAAGAAGAAGAGAAGGAGAAGAAGTTGATGGTGCTGGGTACGAAGTGAGGAGAAGAAAATAGAAGAAAAGAAGAGTATAAAAGGAGTTGAAGTCACGGGTCACGGGTACCACGCGTCCTTTAGTTACTCACATTTATTGCCCCTACTCTTTCCTTTCCACTCGTTTTTCTGCTGTTTCTTTTTATTATTAATAATAATGTATTTTTTTTATCTGGTAGAGAAAACGGCAAAGCTTTCTCTATTTAACACAGCTATGCTGTTTTTTATTTGTAGATTTTTTAGAATATTTTTATTTTTATTTATTTATTATTTTTAAAGTTTAAAATAATATTAATTACTTTTTTGTTAAATATATTTTTATTTTTCACTTAATTTTTAATTAATTTATATATTTACAACTAGTATGTATTTATTATAGAGTAAAAATGAAAAAAGTATAATAAAAAACTTCAAAACTATTTTATGAAAAATAAGAATTTTTTTTACATTTTTTAGTTTGTGTATAAAAACTTTAAACAACACTTGAAAAAGAACAGAGATAATATATGTTTAATGCTTGAAATAATAACTATTGATTAACCTTAAATATTACTTTTTTAATATTATAAAATAAAAAGAATAACAGTTTTATACTTCAATGAGAAAATTCATCTCCTCCGTCGGTATCGTGGATTTAACATTAGTTGCATCTTTGGTATAATTATTATTTTTGAAGGAAGCATAAAGGAGAAATTTGATTATTGGTAATTTTGAGTATGAAATAAGTTGCGTAATTAATTTGAGGGGTAATGAAAGTAGGATGTGTTGAGGGTGGGAAGGGAAGGAAGTTAACTTTGAAGTTTAGTTTGACTAATAAACCGAAATGAAAGATTAACAAACAGCAATGTGCTTTGAATATGATAATAATAAAATAGGAAGAGATAGAGACTTCACATGGCACCTCCCATGAGGAAAGTTTAGGTTTATTTGATTGGACAAGATGGGCAAGTGGACAACTTGCCTAATTAATTTTATCGTATTCTCGTGCAGTTCTAACTAATTCGTGATTTCTGATTCTTTTTTTATTTTTTTGCTTTCAATTTCGGACCCTCAACCCTCCGTTTTTATTCTAAATTTCGGTTGAACGAACTATAAAATTTATAAGTCACGGGAGGCCAAAAAACTATTTGTAATTAAATCAAGAACGAGGAGTCCACTTTCAAAGTATGTACGTCCAATTAATCACTAGTATTATTTTGTACCTCTTACGGATAAGATCTCCCATGTTGCCTCAATCATCTTAACTTGCTTGCAAAGACAGAACCTAAAGACAGAGAGAGGAGAGAGAAAAGGGGACAAAATATTAAGCAAAAAAGAAAAGATTAAAGCAAGATTAGGTTACCAAAGCGGCTAACTTTCATTGGGTGCAACATTATAGTGATCTATTTGGATACCTAGTGTTAGTGTTAGTGTATTGGTGGGTTATATGTTATATATTTTTTTGGGAGCTACGTCACCTTGCAGGTAAAACTTCTTTTTTAACTCGTACCTGCAAAGCAAAAAGAACATTTTCAATGTGACTCCAAGTCTCGATTACACGAAGTGCACATTTTAACCCTTCTGCGAAAACAAACAACACGGGGGTTCAAAAATATTGCAATCAAACAGTGCAGGGACGTTGCTGTCTTTCATCCAACGGTCAAGATTGATAGTCAGAGACTAGTCATCACCTGGTCACGCTAAATGATGAAGTTTTCTTTCTTTCATTCGTTTTTTTTTTGGGCAGGGCATGAATGACAGGCCTAATGAGTCCATGACAAATGGCTGGCACGTGATAAAAGCCATAAAACTTGTATTATGATAATGTTAAATTTCACTGTGTTTCTTTCTTTACCTGCAAGGATTGTTTGTTCATACTTTGAATTTTTTATTTTTTTTTATGATTGTTACAAAAAATAAGTTTCCACATCTTTTGGGCACAGGGTTTGAGAAATAGGTAGATAAATTGATAAAGTAATGGATTTATTCTCCGAAAAAAAAAAACTTTATTCTTTAATTGGAAGGCATTGATGAATGTAAATGGCCTATCGGATAGAGAATGGAGTTGGCCTCTGTTGATTGGTTCCTGAAATGGGGCCAAACTTGTTTGCTTTTATTCTTGGCAATCATTAGGGGGTGATGCACCCAAATGGAAGCCAAGATATAGAAAAAGGAAAGCATGTGGTTGTTTTCATAGCACTTTCTATCAGCTGGCCCTCTATTTTGTATTTATTTATTTATTTGTTTGTTTTGGACTCACTTCCTCCTTGAGACGGTGTGGCCAGGTTTCATCCACATTGCACACCTTCTTTACTCTCTCTGGAGAATATTGTACTGTACATTGCCCTGAATTATTGGTATACACTCCATTTTGGCCATGACCTGATTCAACTGCTCGCATTGGCTTTGAGAAGAGCATGTTAAATTATCAGCAACAAATTACGAATAAAATAGCTATGGCTAGAATGGAAAATTGGAAACAAAATCTGTGAAAAATCTGATCAGCCTCGTATCCAAATGACAAGCCAGAGAACTTTGTCTCCTTGAAAGAGACAGGCTTTGCTGTCTTAACTCTCCTCAATACTATATTAAAACAACAATGCAATTGGTCCAGTGCAATGACTTTCGCATTCAGCCAAGAAAGAAACAATAGAGTATTTATTTCAGTGTATCATAACTATGAACAGTTGAAAACCTATGTGAGGGTGGGACTGAGAGAGACCCCTTCTCTCTCTCTCTCTCTCTCTCTAAGAATTTTCACCGCATGACAGAGTAGTTAATTAGGAATGTGACTTGTGTCCTATATGAAACAGGTGGTCATGTAGTGAAGCTTGATTGCTTATTATATCCTTTGCTTTCTATTCTTGTAATGTTGTACACGCCTTTTGCATATTTAAAGTTATCTTGGTCAGAAACCATCTTTACTCCTTGAAAACAACTGTTTTTTTACCTTTCTTATAGATTTGCTCCGAATCTTGCATTTTCCTGTGGGATTGCGAGGATTTCCACTTTAAAATCTTGTTATCAATCCATGTGAGAAGATATGACTTATATGATGAGACTTTTATGCAGCTCCTCATCCTTGTTAATAATCAATCAATTTGACTTCTCTAATAAGACCAATAATTCCATCCATCCCTCCTGTTAACCATATTTCGTGAAGAAGCCAATTTGCATATCACTTCCTCCTTTCGGACCATATTATAATAAGCTTAGAGACTCTTAAAACAAGCATTAGGATAATACAAAAGATTGGTTATACTAGGTGACCGCATAAGACAAACAACATTAATTAGTTATGCTGCTATGCTTCCCAACATGGTTTTCTGACATTAAATAAACGCTTAACATATTACGCAGTTTCTTATTTTTTATATGCACGCATATCTTTTCACCGCCTATGATTCATGAATGGTTGACCTTGGATAGGCAAGCCAAGAGCTGACTCATCACAAGTTTGATGCAAAACTATTGTTACAATTCGAATGTGAACCAAATCTGATGATCATTGCACCAAAATTCGCTGCCTGCTAGTGCTGCCAATTATTCTTCTCAGAACACCAAAAAGAAGAGGAATCATGTGTCTGGATACAAAAGCATTTATCCTATGGGGATTCAATTACCAAAAGGGTTTCCCACCTGAATTATTTTGACCTTCTATGTGAATTCCTTCCACAGTTACCCGCTCTTAAACTCATAAGAATCATTATATAACTACCAAACCCACTACTGTATGTTGCAATTTGTTGTTTTGTCACGATGCTACTGGTAATCAACCGTTCTGTAATAATATCAAAGTACGAAGATTTAGAAATGATGCAAATTGTCTTTGGCGGTGAATTACGGACTTCTTGGTTTGACTATCGTGGATGGGCTCCATGACTGAGGAGATGTGGAGTGTAAATTATTGGTATTTATCTGACATTTGAGGTTTGAGCTTAATAGTAGCTAAATAAACGCGCTGATTTTTTTTTTTGTTGGACTAGACTTAATTAAGAATTGAGTAATTTTTTATTTAATTATCTTTTCTATGTGTGAATGTGGATTTGCACAACTAGTTAAGGATTCGGAGTAAACTCTTTCTCATGAATGAAGGTTCGATATTCTTTTGAGTCACTAAAATTTATTTGGTATGCAATTCGTCAAAGGGATTTGTCTGGCACCTAAAGACTAGTTGAATACTTGCGGCTGGGCTTGTGGTTTAGGCATGTATAGTAATCCTTTGGGTGGGTCCTTGTTGGTAGCTCTTGCATGTTATTGATGTCCTGTGCGATAGTATTAGAATGTCTCTCTATTTTACCTATTCTTTTACAGAAAAAGAAAATCTTTTCTATGCTCAAGTCCTTAACCAAACAAACATGTAACTTTTGAAAGTTATTATTATATTATTTTGGGTAAATTTAGGGTATTATTTGGCCAAAAGCCTAAGACTAACTATGAAAGTTATTATTATATTAATAGCAAGAGAAATATTATTTGTACAACAAATTTTACGACAAAAGGAGAAAAGTATAAGATGTAAGTAATGTAAGATAGAGAAATAAAGAGAGAAAAAAAATGTTGTTGCATAAATTGTACAAATTGTTGAACAAATAACACAATTCTAAAAACAAATATTCTTATTTTGTGTAAAAAATATGTTGATTAAATAGAAAAAAATAATATAAAAACTCTATGACTAGGGTATATGCTTGATGCGATTTTTTTTTATAAACTAGTGTGTTGACCCATGCACTTGCACATGTTGTGTTTATTTTTGTATATGTATTAAAATGATATGTAAATATAGTGAATAATTAAGTTAACAAATCTATCCATATAATTTATAATTATCTATTTATTTGTATATTGAAACTAGAGTCGGGCATATGGACCAAGGCTCGTGGGCCACCCGTGTAGCCCGCAACCCGTGCGGGCTACGGTCCTAAAAATCTGGTCCACTTAAGAGTGCGGGCTTTTTAGCCCAGACCATTTAAACTGTGGTTTAGCGGATTTATCTGCGGGCTTACGGGCCTATTTGCGGGCTTTTATGGATAGTTTATTTTATGCTTGATACTTTGAATCTAAGACTTTATATTTCATATTTTGTGTTGGATGGTTTATTTAACATATAAGATCTTGGGTTTAGATGGTTTTTTAGCATATTAGACTTTGAAATTGATTTATTTTTATTTTTTGGTGTATTTGTCATTTATTTTTATTTTTATTGTTTTTTTTGCATTTTTATAAATTAATTTTGTCATTTATTTCACGGGCCGCAGATTGGCCCGTTAGCTCGCGGGCTATGCGGGGTAGACGCGGGCCTCAAAATTCAAAACCTTTTATGTTACGGGCGGGCTTGGTCCAGCCCATTTATTTTGCGGGCTTTGTGGGCCGGGCCTAAACGGGCGGGCTGGCCTGTATACCCAGCTCTAATTGAAACAATATCTTCATGAAAATAACTTGTGTCATTGAATATTTCATTAATATTTTGTAATAAAAAATATTGGAAACTTATTTTTAAAAAAAAATCAATGTGTTCTCTAGACAAAAAAGAAAACAAAATGAAAAAATATAAAATAAATGCAAATAAAAAAATTAATCAAAAAAAGAATGTGTGCTGTAAAAAAAATTCAGGTTGCAAAATGTAAAAAGTGAGAGAGTGCGTGGGTGTATAAAAACCAAAATTGTGTTGGTTCGAGTAAAACTAAACTCAAATTTCTTAAGTAAAATCTCATATTTAAGTTTTGTGAATGAAAAAAAATGTTGATGGGAGGAAATACTCTATTAAAGGTGTTCAGTTAGGTTCTCGATAAAGATTAATTATCGATAAAATCGGTTGATACTTCATACCTATAACATAATAACAAAAAAAATGTGTATATAAGAAAACTATTGTTAATTATATAGTAAATTATTTGATTATAATTTATTTTGATTTTAGCTTTAATTTTGATATACTGTTAGTGTAAAGTACTCTTAATTAATTAGAAATCACCTTAGATATAATTTTTAAATAAATTATTACAAAAATCAATAAATTTTTAATTATATAACAATTTATAATTAAATGACATTATAAAAATTTTCACACTATTAATATATTATCATTAAATTCTTCATTTTTATATTTTAAAATTTTAATTTTTAATCTTTATAATTTTATTTTGTTCAAGTTTTATCTCTATATTTTATTTTATATAAATTTTGTTAATTTTAATTTCATTTAGTTTAAGTTTTACTTCTAATAATAATAATGTTGGATGTCCCCGAACCAAAGGGACTAATAATAATAACAATAATAATAATTTTGGTGTTTGGTGTGATAAGATTGAAGGTGGAAGGAGTGGGAGGTGGGAGGAGAGAAGGTAAGGAGATGAAGAAGATGCAGCGAGATAAGGTTACATTGAGCAACAACATGATTTTAAAAAAAATAGATATGAACTCAGTATTATTAGAATTGAACTGATTATTGACTCAGTGGGTTAATGAGTCATATTGAATCTATGAAACGATATATATATATATATATATAAAACCTGGATAGGGGAATATTTAATGTTGTGTATATGGACGAAGTATCTCGGAGTTTTAAAATTTTAAAATATATTAAAAAATTAATTGTAATGATTTTATTATTAAATAATGTTCTTTTATACCATAAATTAGACAAAAAAGTTATCCCTTTAAGTTTTAATTTTGAACAGGTGTTTGTGACATGTGTATTAGTGTATATATAAAAAAAAAAATTATGTTTGATGTCACATGTAATATTAATTAGAGTTTAATAGTCATGCATTGACAGTGTAAAATAGTTTTACACTCTCATCTAATCACAAACCTGCATTTATTGTAAGTTTGTTGACTTTTATAATAAATACTTTAAAAGTCATATTAATGGTGATTTCTGATTAGATGATAATATAAAACTTTTTACACTGAAAATGCATGACCATTTAATTTTATTAATTAATTATTTGATTCTAAATAATGAAAGTGTTATCTGAATAGATGTAAAATTGTCCTTGCGGTAGAACTGAGAAATGAGACTCAACTGAAAATGCGTGCGGAAAATATTTAGGAAATTTGAGAGGGAAAATAGATCTGTAAGATATTGACACGTGGCCTTAGATGGACATTGTTTTAATGCATAAATAATAGATAATATATTTTGTAGAGTATTCATTTTATGAAAATATTAATTATGTAAAATAAGTATAATTATTACATTGAATATTCATCTAATGCTTGCGCTATGTGTTATAGGAATGCTATGAAATATGAATGGGATTTTGTACACATGTCTTCCATCAATAGAGATGATAATTAAGCCTTGGAATAAAACCACTAACCAAATCGTTTCTACCAAACTACTAGACAATTGTTAGGCAGGAATTTAATTTGGTATTTGGTGCAACTAACGCGTTTCACTCTGTCTTATCTTGAATATTATAATCCGTGTTGTACTGAACAAGACTATTTCTACACACTAATTAATTTCTTTGCTAGCTCTTTGTGGGGTGATCTGCTTCTCAGAATTCTAAGAACGAATAAAACACACGAATGTCCAATTATTGACCAACCTACTAGCATTATATTAATCCAACGCAACTGTGCGCGAGTGTTTACCTTGCTAATCAATCCATCCTTTGCTTATCCACAAAACAACCATCATAATGATGATTTTGTATAATATGGTGATAAACGTATTGTTTAATGTGATTACACAGTTATGATGTCATCTAATTAGTAACGAGAAAGCCAAAAGACCTGACAGAAACCTGCAATTGTAAATTTGGACGGATTTCATCGGAAGACAGATCTTGACCCCTAAGTATTTGAATAATATATAATGCAATTAAAAAAAAAAAGGGCTTGACATTGAAAGGGGCACCGCGCCTCAAGCTACTGGTTGAAGTTCTTGGCTCAAAAAATGTGCAAGAGAGACGTCTGTTTTGGTTGAGTTGGGAACTCACTGTCCGAAGGTGGCCTCACAACATTATTACCTTAATTGGTTAATTAGTCGAGTCTATAAAGTATAGGTGTATTGGTTAGTAGTTAATTACTTTTCTTAGTTTACATAAATAATATATTAACCTTTCATCTCACACTTTTACATATATTACAAAATAAATTAATATACTAGCAAAAAAGAGAAGTCGATCGTTAGGCTTATTTCCATTTGTGTAAAGTCTGTCTAAAACAAGAAACTATTATTATAGATATTGTGAAATTACAGTATATATTTAATATATAATACTAATTAATAGTATGATAAATTGATGATATATGTCAATTTCCCAAACAAATGAAATTATCCATTAAGGTAATACATCATGTTTTTAGTAGAATTGTAGAAACTTATAATATTTATACTAAGAAGTTAAATTATTATTAGATCAAGTCAATGCTAATATGAGTAAGCTTAATGACAATATTTTGTTATTAATTACTCTTTCGGTTTCGAATATAAGCAAAATAAAAATAAAAATAAAATCATGTATGTTGGTTTAAGCAAATCTCAACTAATTTCATTTTATTTAATGAACTCATGCCCAAAATAGCTCTTCATTTAATTGAGATTGTATTTTTAATAACCTTTTTTTATATTTGATATCAAGTTTCAATGAAAAGTAATTTAGGAAAAAAGTTTATTTTTTAAATTAGATTAATAAAATTAAATGATGTTAACTAACTTTCTTAATTAGGATAATTTTTTTTTTGCTTAGATTTAAGACCAGAAGAGGTAAGTAATTATGTCATAAAGTTCATATTTTTGTTTATTTTTTTATCTTCTTCCTACTTATCATTTGACTCAACACATGTGAATTAGCACAATTGAACCTCATTTTTTGAAAGATTAAAAATATCATTTATTTTATTTGAAATTCTGAAATTATAATTTAAATGAATTTATATAAAAATTTATTTAAATCAGGATTCTTAGCCTAGCCAAAACCGTTGTAAATATACAGAGTGAGCACTTTTGATTGGTGTCTGATGAATTTGCCCACCGATACTGAGAAGCTCAACAAGGTAGATTTATATTTCACAATCAAAATAAATATTCACACAGCATTGAATATGTAGATCAATTGATAGTGGATTGTTTTAACTTAATGTTTTAAAGATGAATGTTAGCTATATATATTCTCTAATGCTTTTTTTTTTTAGACTCTTTTTTTGTTAAGTGAAATTCAAACGAGTCTTACTAAATATGTGTGTCTCATTCTTAAATTAATGAGATTTAAATAAAATTTAACCAATAAAAAAAAAGTGTGTCAAAAAGAGAGTATATTACTAACATTCCTAAAAAAACAAAACAAGCATGAATAAAAAAGAAAAAAAATTAAAAGTTTTTATTTTTTTTATTATTTCTTTCATTGCATCCTATTACTCTCTTTTATAGCACTTTCAATCTTATTTTTTGTGTGTTGAAATAGAATCCCATTTTATTTGGTTTCTTATCATTTTCACCGTCGACCTATAATCAAGTACCAAGCCTATTAACAGTGACCCCAGAAATCTAATTAATACTAACCCTTTATGTGTTGTGCCCACTGCATTGTTATTGTGAATGTGTTCAGAGAGATGATGGAATGATGATGAAAGGATCAAGGATTATGCTTGTATGGAGTGATATAAGGATGCCCAAAACGTGTGCATGTATGAGTGAATGCGTCAGATGAGAATGATGGCAGAGAGCGTGCCGTGTGTGTGTATGATTTAGTGAGTTCATGAAAGGATGGTAAGAAGTGAGGTGCCATGTGTGCTAAGAATGGTATGCGTGTGTGACGTGTTTAGAAAAGGTCTGTGAAACTATGATATGATTGTTTTAAAATAAGTAATTCACTTTAAAAAATAAATAAATAATTTAATTATTGATTAAAAAAAAATCAACAATTGATATTACATGTATATGTATAACAAATAACATATACATTAAAATATCAACAAATATTTTTTTTTATCAGTAACTAAAATTACCACTTCTATTCTATTTACTATTATATAAAAGAATGTCTTGAATTGGACACGTGACATCATTTGATCATTTTGACTCCCGCTAATTTGTTCTTCATAATTTCATTTATTTTCGTCAGGTCTGATGTTGTAAGCCTGTAAATATACACGACTACACCAAAGTTACGTTAGATGGCTGAGTGAGTGTGAGTTCTGATCCTTCTATAGTTATAATAAAGCCCAAACGTTTTTTAATATATTTTATCAACTAATATAATTATTGGTTCTAAATTATAAAATTAATTTTATTTGATCAAAGAAAATAAATATTTATTTGTTTACGTAAATACTAGGTACTATTCAAAATCAAATTCCCATACATTCTTATACTGTCACATATTGAACTATGCTCCTTCATAAAATTAGCTTTTAAAGTGTTTTCAATTTTATGATTAATTTATTATTTAATACATTTTTAATGTAAAAAATATGCAAAACTAAGAAAACCAGAAAATTAAAGACTATTTGACTATGAAAATTATGTAGTAAATTTTTTTAGATAAAACCATAATTTAAATGATATTTCTCCTTCTTAAAATTTGAATTAGGTATTTTATTTTAATCATATATTAAATGATTATTTTTATTTATTAAATTTATTTTTAAAGTATTATTAATTTATTTATAATTTTTTAATTTTATACTTAATTTAATATTTGATACAAGAAGAAGAAGATATAATTTTAAATATATTCTTCTTCATCTTAAAATTTGAATCATATATTTTATTTTAATCATAAATTATAGTTGATTATTTTTTATTAATTAAATTTATTTTTAAAGTATTTTTAATTTTATAATCAATTTAATTTTTGATACATTTTTTATGTAAAAATAAGGTAGTATACATATTAAGGTTGAAGCAGGTACATTTGACTTTTCATTATTTTTGAAAATAATAGTACCTCTATTCCATATCTATTGATGTTTAAGGTTAATATATAGAAATTAAGAAATATTTAATGAATGTAAAATATTATTGTATTTGAACTAAAATATTGTTATTTAATATTTCATTACTTGTGATAAATTATTATTGTATTAATTGTTTAAATATGGTTATAAGTGAGAAAATAACTAATGAGACTTTCAATTTATTAAAAAATAAGGCCTAATATGTTTTTAGTCCAGTCAAATTGGGGGGTAAGTTTGTTTTTGGTCTTTAAATTTAAAATTAATCTTTTTAGTTCTTATAGTTTGAAAAAGTTTGCTTTTAGTCCTTCTGCCTAAATGTTGCCAGAATAATACTTTGAAAAAAAAACACTGTGTTAGGGTGTTTGATAATTAGAATGCAAATCAATAGAGGTTACCACACTAAGCAACTTATAATTCGTTAGTCAAATAAGTAAAGTCTTTAACAACATTTGGACTAGAGGGATCTCAAACTTTTTTTTTTCAAAATATAGAGACTAAAAGGATCAATTTTAAATTTGGGGGGACCTAAAAATAAATTTGCCTCAAATTTGAAGATTAAAAACATATATAAGCTAAAAAGTAATAATTTAATCCTATATTATAAATTTGAGTGCTCATTTTAAAGAGGGAGGCTCCCACTCTCCTCGCTTTCTCAATTAACTTCACTTTTCATATTTGCTTTCTTCCTGCAATACATAATGATCTCTACACATAAATTATGAGTGAGATTGGTTTTTTAAGATTTTACAATTTTTTCAAATTTAAATTTTGTTATCATTGGTACATTATTATATTCAAATTTAAATTTAAATTAAATTATTTTTTATTTTATATTATAATAATTATTATTATATTATATTAATTATTACTATTATGAAATATGTTATTGTCTTTAGATAATTAAATAATTGCATATTAAAAACTATGTATCCCATATATCTATAGAAATTAGAAATTAATCTATTCACTATATATTAAAAAAGTATCATCATGGACACGTGTTGTCTCCTTCTACCTTTTATTTCTCGTCCAAAAACATCTTTGACAATATATCTCAGATTGCAAGACAAACATAGTCTAACATGTTATGCATTTAACAAATCAAGAAATAAAATTAAAATCAAAGTGTTTTGATATATGTAAACAGTAGACATTTAATTGATGAATCAAACGACTTACAGTTGTTATGGCTCAAAGACATATAGATATTAAGTAAGTTCTAATAGAATTATAATATCCGGTCGAAGGCATTGTATGCACTTTAATTACGAGAACTTTAACCTTTTCTCTTTTCATATCTGCATTCTTATATACATACTTTATACATTCTACAACCTTTATTTTATATTTTTTTAATTTATATTTTGTCAAGAGGATAAGCATTCTAGTATATTTTTTTGTAAAACATAAATTTTCTATATTTTTTACTATAAAATATTAATGAAAAACATAATAAACAATTTATTTTCCACGAGAATAGTATATAGATATATAGATACTCATAAGGTATATGAATGAATTAATAAACTTATTACTATATTGCATGCCTTTTTTATATACACGTAAAGATGAGTGTTATGGGCATAATTCATGACAGTGTTATGTGAGCTCATTGAAAGTGGTCAATTATGTTAGAGATCTTAGAATGTGGGTTATGGGTATAATTCAATCCTATAAAATCGGCTTGTTAAGTGAGGGTTGTCCCTAGGGGTGTAAATAAGTTGAACTATTCGGAAACTATTCAAACTTGACTCGTTAAATGCTCGATCAAGTTCGTTTGTTTAATTAAATAAACAACTCAGCTTGAGATTGAGCTCAGTTATTTAATGAGCAAACCTAAGCTTTACAAGTTCGACATTAACAACTTGTGAATAACTCGTTTATTTAAATTGGTGATGAAAATGTTACTAGTTTTTGTTATTTATATATTCATTATAGAAATATGTACAACTTTGTTGAAGGGTGTTAAAACTAATTTTAAAGTTTTATTTTTGTAATAGTTAAGAAGTTATAAATTTTTTTATTTACTAGATTATGAACATATAATAGTATAGAATGTTTGAAATTGAATTCCACCTACCGCATGTTAAGCACATATTTTTATATGTAGATTATCACCTAATATTAAAATTTTTATTCAATACTAAATTGATAAAGTTAAAAAATAGGTTAAGAAATTTCATAAAAGTAAAAATAATTAAATTATAAATGAGCTAACTAAGCCAAGCTTAAGCTTAATTTTTTTAAAACAAGCAAGTTCAAGTTTTTAATTAGGCTCGTTTAAATAATGAATCAAGCTTGAGCCAACCATTTTTTTCACAAGTCAAGCCTAAACTTCAGTGCTCGACTTGGCTCGACTCATTTACACTTTAGTTGTCCCCCCACTTATATACATTTCTTTGACCATATCACTAGTCGATGTGAGATCTCAATAAGAGAAAATATGTGGTGGTTGTTAATTTATCTTTCTATATTTTATTTTTCTGGTTTTTTATTTTCATTTGCAGACTGATTTTAATTTTTGTACGTTTGCGCTTTAGATTCTTGAGTATGTAATTATCTACACTACATTTTTAATTTTTTTTCCATTTGAAATTTTTATTTATTCTATGAAATTTGGAAATGAGTTCGGATAAAATGAATAACGAACACAGGACATATAATTGTACAATATTATCTAGACTTATTATTATTATAAGGTTTTTATATTTATTTTGATTAATATTTTTTTCAAAATTTTAAATAGGACCAAGACAAAATGCGGTATTTACAATGTCTTTAAAGTTTTCATTTTATAGTTCCTTGCTAGTGGAAATTGTTTTTACTTAGGATGCAAAGACTGTGAATCTACTGTGTTTTTGGTATCTGGGAAGTTAAATGTCAAAGGAATGGAAGGAAATACTGAGGTTGATGCTCTGATACTTCATTGATGATGGTTTAGCAGCTTTAGAGCAAGAATTCCTCAGTTAATTTGTTTGCGTTGCTTTAGCACCCCATTTGTATGTCATAGCATCCGTGTGAAGTTCAATTCTGGCCTTGCAGTGCCGTACCACCAAATCGCAATGCCATGACGCTGGTGCTTGATGCAAATAAAATAAAATAAAACTCATAGCACCATCGCAATGCCATAGCACTAGGGACTAGGGTAGAAAAAGTCACTAATATAAAGGACATTTTATTCAGAAATGAAAGGAAGGTAATTTTCAAAAGTTTTATTTGGCAAATAATATTAAAGAGTTTCAAGGAACAACAATCGGGATCATTCTCTATTCTCGATCATTTTCTTCATTTTTCTTCTCTTCTTCAGGAGTAGCTAAATCCCGTTAGCTGGGATGTTAATGTAGCTTGAATTTGAATTTGTATGGATGAATGAGACTTGGTTAGTTTCTATTAATAATATTCAGAATTTATAGGCTTCATTAAGCTAGCCATTCCTTGATTGAATTAAACAAAAACAAAGGTATTATTTTATTTATTTATTTTAAAAATCCTTGATTGAATTTGTGGTTTGCATGTTGATTGGAAAACTGGTTTTATGAACTTGACCTAGAGATAGACTCCTTGATTCATTGCCTCAAGAATATTGAGATGGGTCTTGTCGATTTGCCTTGGGTGGAGTTTCATCCTTGAGTTCTTGATGAATAACTTAATGAACTAACTATCTCTTAAGATTTCAAGAGGGACAAGTGAATTAAGGAATTAATCTCTAGTTAATTAAGGAACCCAACCATGACTATCATAATAGGAAACTGTAGGACCATTTCATTTTCTGAAATATAAGGAAAGATTTTAAGTGAAGTCCATATCCCAACTTTCTCATCCATTGTTGCATTTCTAAATATTGTGATTGTTACTTGTTTTCATATCTTCTGGTTGACATTACACTCTTTAAAAAGAAAAGAAAAGAAAAAAACCAATATAACTCCGTTGAATCCTAAAATTTATGATCGCTCAAATAAAATTGATACAGCAAATTAGTCTTCACGAAATCGTACCTTTACCATTTATTACTTATATGATGCAGTATGCTTATGAGTCATGAGCCTACCCAATTTAACTTTTCGGCTCCATAGAAAAACAGCCTAGGCCAATTATTTTGGCCGAAATTTTATGTCTGCTCTTGATTCGAGAGCTTGTTTAATTTAGACGCAAGATATATGATAGATATGAGGTTTTGGGGAGGGTAAGCATATTAAGTCAAGTGTTTCTAGAATGTTTGGAGAGGACTTTTAACACGTGTAGGATCACGACTGAAACTATAAATGTGGTTTGAAAATTATATTAACGTGTTTGATAATTTTATAATAAAATTGTATTTACGTCAAAGTTATGACTTTGTTGTCTAACCAAAAAAGCAATATTTTGTCACTTTGTGTTGAAGTAAAATCTCATTTGATATTATTGACAAAAATATATTTGTATATACTTTAATATTACTATATTATTACTTTGACAATATCTACATATTCCTATTTATATTTACAATTTGAAAGTATTTTTTATCAACATTATCTAACAACATTTATTATTTCAAATTGTTGGCGTTATCAGTCCAAACCTGTAACAGCAATTCAAATTTGTATTTGAATCTCATAGTTGGCATTATCTTGGTGTTATTAGTTCAAACAACAATTCAAAGTTCAAATATGTAAATATGTTTTTATTTAAATTGTATCCCTTAGTCTTGTGTATATATATATGTATATATATATATGCTGCTATTACAGCTTACAATTCAATGAAATCAGATTTTACAATTTCTATATGGTATCATCACACTGGGCACACTTAGAATCACTCATCTCCTAAAAGCTCATGATCTTTATGGTTACATCACAGGCACCACTGCCTACCCTCCTTCCACAATTGAAGAAGGAGATACTACTATTGTCAATCTAGCCTATACCCACCGGAAAGACAATATCATTATGTGTTTTTGGCCCTCCTTGGATCTTGCGGCCCTAATGCCCAAGTTGTTATGACTTCTGCAGAATCTTCTATAGCTGCATGGAATAAATTGAACAAGCAATATGCCAATTGTTCTCTCACTTGTGTTATGTCTCTCTCAAGGAACGTCTTGCCACCATTACTAAAGGCACATCTAGTGTTAGTAACTACCTGCGCTCCATCAAAGTCATAGCTGATGAGCTTGCTCTTATTGGTCATCCTATTGATGACCTCGATCTTGTTATTATTGCCCTCAATGGTCTTGGGCCATCAATTCGCACTTGAATGCTCCATTGTTATTTGATGAACTCTTCGACAAACTTGTAGACTTTGAGATTTTCATGCAATGTGATGAATGTCAGCAACAATCATTCCCTGCCAGCGCTAATTACATGACTTGATCCACGGGTCAAATCGTGGCAAGCATCCCACTTATGGGAATTCCTCTCCTCCAAAACACAATGGCCTATCTGAACGTAAACACCGTCATTTAGTCGAAACTACTCATTCCATCCTCGACCATGCATCATTACCGCTATCTTTTTGGTTTTATGCACTCCAAACAGCTGCATACCTCACAAATCGTATGCCAACCAATGTCCTCCAAACGAAGTTCCCACGTGAAATTCTCTTCCATCAACCACCAAACTACTCAAAGTTGAGCATGTTTGGGTGTCTATGTTTCCCATGGCTTGCCCTTATACCACAAACAAGCTCCAATCCAAGTCAATTCCTTGTGTCTTTCTTGGTTATAGTACTACCCAAAGTACCTATCTATGCTTTGATCCTTCCTCGGGTAAAACCTACACCTTTAGGCATGTTCAATTTGTTGAAAACTTGTTCCCTTATTCTCGTCAAACAGCTCCCTAACAAGTCGAGTCACTCAAAAATCAAAATCAAAATTCAAACACTCCTACCTTGCCTCAACCATTCTCCATAACTCACTCACCACCATTTCCCCTTTCTTTCCCACAAATTTAGGAAACCACCTCAAACTCAGATAACCTTACCTAATCCATATCCTTCCACAAGTCCCCCCTAAACAGCACCTCACACTTAAATGTCATGCCAAACAAGAACCTAACACCTACTACCCCACTCTCCACACTGCCTCAAGAGTGCAACTTGGACACCTTACCTTCAACACGCATCATGAAATAGCAAAGATCGCACAAGAAGGGGAGGTTGAATTGTGCGTTTTAAAAAAACTTTTCTTTTAATCTTAAATAAAAAAATAATTTCAAAAACGTCTAAGGAGAAGATAAGGGAAGAACAAGAATACAAAGATTTTATACTGGTTCACTCAACTTGAGCTACGTCTAGTCCTTTCGTCCTGAAGGTGTTCACTAACCAACCTTAGGTTATATACAAGTATTCTTCACGACCTTTTCAGGCTTTACAATGCAATCAATCCATATTGCTTAACCACCCAAGTATTCTTTCTTACTAAGCCTTTCTAGGCTTTCACAACAAAAACAGTTGTTTACAACAAAATCTACTCACAATGTGAGGATATGAAAGTTTTAGTACAAAAATAGGCTTTTCTTCAAAGAATTTTCAAGATCATCCAGTAATTGTAAGATAGTCGTTCTTTTTCGTATTGCTCTATATTTTTTTCTTCTTCTCTTCGAACTAAAATATATAGCCTTTTCGAAGTAGCCGTTGAGGATTCAGTTTTGGTCTTCAAGAAGAAAATGTGAGTGCGTGTATCGAGCTTCTAGAAGAGTCAGAAAAATAACTTTTGTTCTTGCACCAAAATGGAAAGTGCAGGATTGCATTGGAGAGCTGCTTTTCTAATCATTCTTTATCCAACTTGGTAGCTTGATAATTTGACTTCTTTTTTCTGCAACACTGCGCTTATGCACTAAAATGCATCTGTCTTCAATTAATGCTTAGATATTTGAACGTTGTTTTCTTAAATAGGAAAAGCATTAGTCTTGAGATATGCATGCGAAAGATGCATAGGCAAGCTTTAAACACTTAGTTGTTTGTATGTAACTTACACTCGATTGGACGGTCATCAAAACTGGTGCGTTGGATGCCTTGATATAAGATGTGCATTGGACGCTGTAGAAAATTTTTATAGCAGAGACTTAAAACTTAATAAGTTTGTTATCTTCAAAATTTTGAGGGATTAGACGCTTCATACATCTTTAGTTCCAGCACATCACACCTCTTGTAGAATAATCGACTCCTCGTACCTCCCACCCAATGATCACTCAATCCAAAAATGGAATTTTCAAGCGTGAACAAATTCATTCAGTTACAAAATTTGCCACACCGGAACCCGTTGAACCATCATGTTGCACTCAAGCTCTCAAAGCTCCTAAATGGAAAGCAGCTATATCCCAAGAATTCGCAGCTCTAATGGAAAATGGAACCTGGACCTTGGGTCCCAGGCAGGATCACTTCAATATTATTGGCACTAAATGGGTCTACCACATCAAAAACAACATAGATGGCAAGGTTGCACGCTATAAGGCCCGTTTGGTCAGGAAGGGGTTCCACCAATGCCCTAGTATTGATTACAATGACACCTTCAGTCCGGTCATTAAACCACAAACCATTAAGTTGGTCTTGTGTGTAGCGTTATCTAGAAAGTGGTCCTTGAGTCAAATAGACATCAATAATGCATTTCTACATGGCACTATTGAAGAAGACATATACATGGCTCAACCATCGGGGTTCATCCACTCACAATTCCCTACTCATGTATGCAAGCTTCTGAAGGCACTTTATGGACTCAAACAAGCCCCACGAGCTTGGTTTCATGCTTTAAAAGAATTTCTTCTCAATGCAAGCTTAACCAACTCAAAGTCTGACACTTCTTTATTTATCTACAGTCACGGTACCACTCTTGCTTGCTTCTTTGTTTATATGGACGAACTTTTATTCATAGGCACTTGGTACCAAGTTCTCCCTCAAGGATCTCGACGCTCCTAGCCACTTCCTTGGCATTAAACTGGTCCCAACAGCAGAGGGTCTCTTTCACGCAGCATCACTACATACGTGATCTCCTGCAGAAGTCTAATATGCTTGATGCCAAGCCTGTCTCCACACCTATGTCCACCTCAAGGAACTTAGCTGAATTTGGTGACACTCCTTCATGTGATGTGCATGCCTATTGTCAACTTGTTGGATCTTTACAATATCTCTTATTAACTCGCCCGGATGTTGCCTTATGTGTCTCAAAGTTGTCTCAGTACGTGCATGCCAACTACCATCCACATGCAGCTGCCAAACGCATGCTCTGTTATCTAAAGGTACCTTAGACTATGGCCTTCACCTACAACACTCCTCTAACCTCCAATTATGGGCTTTTTGTGACTTGGATTGGGGTGGAGATTCTTCTAACATGAAGTCTAGAGCTACCTATCTCATTTACTTAGGCCCTAATGCCATCTCTTGGTCTTGCAAGAAGCAGAAAATGGTAGCGAAATCGTCTACGAAAGCAGAATATCGCACGATTACATCCACCGCAACTGAACTTCTCTAGCTGCGAAAACTATTCAAGGAACTTCATCTTCCTCTTGCTGGTAAACCTCTTATCTACTCAGATAACATTGGAGCAACCTACCTCTGTGTAAATCCTGCCTTTCACTCCCGCATGAAGCATCTCTCCATTGACTACCACTTCGTGCGCAACTTGGTTTCTAAGCAAGAACTTGCGATTTCCCACGTTCCATCCAGCCACCAGCTTGCGGACTTACTCACAAAGCCCCTTGGCTCGTCCAGACATCAGTGGTTAATGTCCAAGATTGGTGTTGCCTCCTCCACCACCATCTTGCGGGGGCACGTTGGCATTATCAGTCCAAAGCTGTAACAGCAATTCAAATTTGTATTTGAATCTCATTGTTGGCATTATCTTGGCATTATTAGTCCAAACAGCAATTCAAAGCTCAAATATGTAAATCTATTTTTATTTAAATTGTATCCCTTTTATCCCTTAGTCCTGCAACAAACCTGTGTATATACACATTGCTGTTACAGCTTTACAATTCAATAAAATCAATTTTACAATTTCTATAAAAATCACTTTCGATGAAAATATTTTTAAATATAGATCAATTTCCTCAAACACATTTTTGACTAAAATCAGTTCTATATAAAATCAAGTTCATCTAGAATTAATTTCTCAAATTGTAAACCGAGCACATACTTTGTTGATAAATAATCCAAATTGATAACAAGAGATAATCATCAAAGGATCTCAACTATCTCCTTTTATATGTGAAAAGGGTCATGTTAGATGCATAAATAATTTTTAATATTTGTTGATCTTATATAACTGAACACGGTGGCTCATAACATAATAAATCCTATGCTTATTTCTTTTGGGATTTAATTACTTTTTTGGTCTCTATAGTTGTGCAAACTTTAACTTTTGGTCCCTATAGTTAAAAATAACCTGTTTTAGTCTTTATACATACATTTTCGATACCGGTTTGGTCTTTGCTGTCAATGTGTCTTAATTCTGTGAAAAAAATATCACAAAATGAAAATTGACAGTGAAAAACCGTCACAAATTGACAGTTTCTAACATTTTTTTTAATTTGTGACAGTTTAAAACGGCAAGAACTAAATTAATGTCGAAAGTGTATGTATAAGAACTAAAACAAATTATTTTTAACTACAAGAACTAAAAGATAAAGTTTGCGGACTAAAAAGATAATTAAACTTTTCTTTTGAAAAAGATAGTCGTTTGACGAGAGGATTCTGAAAATATAGCCACCGTTTGTTACAAAAATAGTAGACTTAATTTACAAACAGAGTAGCAAACTCAGCTCATTTTTCACGTGGAAACCCAACCCAACCCCAATGGCTGAGTCACATTTATACTTCTAGAAGCTAGATCACAAGATGGATTTTCACATGGAAATTGGTAACCCAACCCAACTCAACTACCAAGAACAATAGACTAGAAGAAGTACCGCAATCGCATTCAACTAGTTGAACACTAGAACAGCATAATCGATGTTTATAATGAAAAAATTTATATTGACATCGCTCTTATCATCATATTGGTTAGCCACTTCCTAGCAGACATACTAAGCTACAGCCA
>CM014735.1:36609000-36647482 GCA_004329165.1 Spatholobus suberectus | reverse complement strand
CGGAAAGTGAGAAATCCTTTTCAAGTTATTAAGAGAGTGTGAAATTATATTAGGAACTTAAAGAGAACAATTTTTAATATAAATTTGACAACTTAAGCATTTCTTTCTTCTTTCAAAGTGCAGGGATCTGCTATATCCCTGAAGCAGATACATAGCTAGCTAGCCTAGCTGTAGAGCAAGAAAGAAATGGAAAGCATGACAACTTAGTGCAAGCTTTAGATAAGCCTATAAAATAAAGTTATTATCATATCAATAGTCAATAATACTCATAGACAGAGCCAGCATCCACCAGAGTGAGAATCAAACCTCTTGGACTTCAACAGCACTAGCAACTTGTTTGACTTCCTTTGTTCTTCCAGCTTCTTCACTTCCTTAACTGGCTCTTCAATCTCAAAAGCTGAGACTGGGAATGTCCTGAAAAGCCCTGAAGGGGTCTTGAATGTGATCTTCCCAGTGGGTGGATCATCAACATAGATGTCACTCAGTGTGATCCAAACCAAGAGCTCCTTGGTCTTCACCCAGTCAGCTTCTTGATCTTACCGACCTCAACATAGGCAGTGATCACAGGAGCATAAGACACTAGCTTCCCAATCTTGTCAAACTTGTGGCTTATGCTCTTCTTCTGCTTCAGCCACACGAACCCACTTTCCTTCTCGTACCCGCATTCCTCAATGTCCTTCAAGGGCAAAAGGCCATTGGGTAGCCCCACTTCCTTCAACAGAAACTTGGACTTTTCTTGGCAGAGTTCATCTCCATGGTACACTCTGATTTGGCCTTGATCTCTGCAGTCACTAGAGACATCTTTTCTCTTTTTCTGATATTAGAAGGATCAGTTAACGTTATGTGGTTTGGTTATGAAGGATCAAGGGAGATTGGTGGGGTTCATATAGTTCTAATGCTATGACTTTGCCCTTCTATCTCCCATAAACTTCAACGAATGCCACTGTCGTGGCCCCATACTGCCATTAATTTGTAATATGTTATGTTCTGTAGTAGCTCACTATTAAGGTAGTTGGTAGGCAAAACGTGTATCTTAAATGTCGCTGCATCTCGTTAATAGCTGCAACAGTGCAATTGTATTAAATAGTATTCAAACGAGTGTCTTTTTGCAGTAACTTTTTCAATAAATTTTGTTTGAGGCAGGTGTACTTCTCTTGCTCTTTCTTACAACTATATCAATTTTAGGAAGGATTCAATACAGTCCAAAATCATACACATTTTTATCCAAAAAAAAAAATCATGCAAATTCAAGCAATCAGCGCTTTAACAACTATTGGACAAAGATAGGATGGTTTAGATCATAAATGTGAATGTGTGTTATTACAGACCGCAGGTAATTCGGATTCCAATTTTTACCATTTTAGAAAAGTGTTGGCCATCTTATATGCACATATGTTTGTTGTTGACTTTATCATTGTATGAAATCTTAATCCTTGAATGATTTTTATTAATATAATATAAAATTGAAGAAATAAACGGTAATATTATGATATTTGACCGTGTCAAGTTTTTTTTTTTCCCCACTGTAGAGGATCTTTCCATGCTTTGATTCCTCGTATCTCTTGTATTGTATGCACATAAGTAATTTTAAACACGAAGTATCAGATAAATATGATGGTTTCTTTTAATTAAAAGAAATGTTTCTCTGATTAGATTATTGATTTATTGTCTTTAGTGTTTTTCTTTCACTTTCAATTCATAAGAGTTAGGTCACCTGACAGTATGGCTAATTTTCTAACGGAAAACACATTTATATGCCTTTTATTATAGTGAACTAAATTATTATTCTTTCACCAGTTACTACCGAAAGAAATTAACAACTCGATCGTTAACATATAAATTAAGATGAGACATTATTCATACTTCATGCATTAATTCTCTGAAAAGAATATTAAAATTTTAACAATAAAAAATATGACACAAAATTACGAAAATTGACAGAGTGAATGTTTGTGACATCTAAAAAAAGTTGATTTGATAAACTATTTTGAGTTGAATATTTCATAGTCGGCACCAGTAACCTAGAAAATTAGTTAGAGTAGCAGTAACTTAGGAGTGCAATATGGATGAACTACCACGTTATTGTTGACATAGTTCTTCAATTATTTCTTTAAAAAAAATTATCGAAATTTCTTGAACCTTGAAAGGCATATATATTATACGGTTGAAAATTTAATGCATAATAAAAGGGTGAAGCGTGTTTGGCTGGAGACAGAAGCCAATGAGCATGCTTGACATGTAATATGGTTGGGAAGGTGGCCTATTTATTTCGTAATAAATATTTGTGACGAATGAATGGATTAGCTGCTAGCCTGCTATCCAACACACCTCACATCATATTTAATTAGTTTTTACTATTCTTTTAATAAAGACTAATTGACACTTGTTTTAAGAAAATATTAATTAAGTAGTAGTACTTAATATGTTTATTAAATATTTAAATTTAAATTACTTAAAAAATAAATATTAAGTAAATTTATATTTAAATATAATAAATTTTTATTTTTATTTTTTTAACCAATATTTTAAGGAAATTCATCAACATTAAGCCTTTAATAATTACTAGAAAATATCTAAATATTTGTAAATATAAATGAAATACATAAAAAAAAACTAATTTAACAATATTTAAGAAAAATTGATTTAATTGATAGAAGATTGCTTCATAAAAAATTAAAATAATAATATAGAAATTTAAAATTTTTAATTTTAAAAGTTTAAATTGTAAAAATGTTAACTTATATCAATTATTAAAAAAATAAACTCATTATCAAGGTGAATTACTTTTAAAATTTAAGTTATTTATAATTTTGCTATTTTAGAGAATCGTGACATATATATATATATATATATGGGTTTGCTAACATATACCTACTCGTTTTTTAGTTAAAATATATTAACAAGTTACATCATTAGTGTACTTTAAGATACATTGTACTTATAGCTTACTAACGTACTTCAACTAAAAAAAAGTGTGTGTATATTAGCAAATGTTTATTTGCTAATGTACACACATTTATTTTTAGTTAAAATATGTTAGCAGGTTATACCATGGTGTGTTTTAAGATACATTGTAGTTATAACTTGCTAAAGTATTCTAACTAAAAAATAAGTATGTGTACATTAACAAATCTCATATTATATATATATATATATATAAGTGAGAGGATAATATGATGGAATAAAATTATATTTTTTCAAAAAAAATATTAATAACTTTCCCATTTCTTGAATCTTGAATACACTATATTTTTAAATAGTTATGTTTAAAGTTTTACACAAAGATTAAAAAAGTAGTAACAATTAAGAAAATATAAATTCATTTGACTATATTACTGTCTCACTCTGTTAATACTCTTCTATCCCACTAAATGCTGAAACCAAAATAAGGATAAGTTAAAATATTAATATTTTCAATTTTAAAGCGTGTTTTAAAAAGTGTGTTGCTAGCACTCCTCTTTCTAAGATAACAAATAATTTTAAACAAACTAAAATTCTTGACATGATAGTTATTTTTAAATAGAAAATTTAATTTTTCAAAACAAAATGTATTTATTTTTATTTATCATTTATAAAATTATTTTAGACAATCATTATTTACTTTGACATACTCAAAAAGAGTTATTTTTCATTTACTTTCATAACTACTGTTCTAATAATATCATAAAAATATATAAATGAATGATAATAAAAAAAATTAATATCTGATTTTTTTTTTAAACAAACAAATTTTTCGACATTAAATTTTACTATAAATCATTCGCAAAAAAGAAAATATTCTAACTTCAACTTTCCTCAAACTATTTACCTATAAATAAACTTGATCGTAACAAAACACGTGAAAAAGTACATCCTCTTGAGCCGGGTCTTCCTCATTCCTAAGCATAAGACGAGTAACTTGCATCAACATAAAGGGAATCTAAAAAATCTGTTATCAAAGGTTCGCTGAATCAATTTCTGTAATTACAGACCGTCGGAGATTAATTTGGAACTCCATTATTTTCTCATTGCCCTTTGCTTTTAGTCATAGATTAAGCAAGACTTATGTCTCCACGAAGCATTCATGGCAAGAATTGCACGGCCTCCTTTGTCTATTTTTTTATATATTTTTCTTTTACACAAAGTAAGTTTGTAATGCAAAAAATAATATTTGATTTACAAATTAAATCTTCATCTTTGAATTATTAAAATATAAGAAATAATTTGATATTAAAATCTTATTAAAACCCGTTCAACAAATGTTTGATTTTATTTAAATAGAGGACCATTTTATCCCATTTAACTCTACATGTAATTTATATATTACAAGGACAAAAACAAAAATAATACACTGAAATCAGTTTTATTTTAATGGATCTCTAACCTTATAATTGAATTTCATATTAATTCAAATTTAATTTTTTATAATGAGTTCTAAACGTAAAATTTAATTTTTCAAATCTAATTATATTATTTTTAATGATCCCAAATGTAACCAAAGCTTGCTCCCTCTCTCTCTCTCTCACACACATTATTGATTTCTTCCTAGGGATGACAATGAGTCTAGATTAAGTATTATATAACTCATCCTCATACTCGTGTTTAAAAAAAATATAAGTATCTAGACTTATACTTGCGTGGATAATTTTAATATTTTGGGTAACTAAGTACTTATAACAATACTGATTATATGCACTTTAATTAACTATGAAAAATCAATTAATGAAATAATATTGATTAAAAATATTAAGTATAATTCAATTAAAATACTATTCAAAGATGTTTAATAAAACATTACAAATATTACAATACACTTCCACAACAACAAATTTATAAACTGGGTTGGTGCTCTCTAAAATCTATTAAAAATAATACATTGCACTGCTTAGTTTTAATCATAAAGTCAAAATTAATAATCCAAATTGAAAAGATTGCGAATGTTTATTTTACCTTATCTTCAAATTCAAAGTCTTAAACACACTGTAAATGTTTGTCTTTCATGTGATAATATTATTTTGGTCCAATAATATCCATTCAAACTAAAACATATAAAAATAATTATTGATTAGACTAAATACAAATCTAATTAAATAAATAGATTAGTGTGATAATTATATCTTCCTTTCACGTTTCAACCATTAAAGAAACAACGAAAAAAGCCTCTTAGGTTTCTAAATTTTATTTTTTTAATTTATAGTTATATATGTGTATGTGCACATGCATGTGTGCATGAAATGAGGTGTGTACTAAAATACACATACTCACACTCATCCCAATGCAAATAACTTCCCATATTAGTACTCATTAAATGAGTAATAATCTTTACTATCATGGTTAACTTACAGCACTCATTGGGTCCTTTACTCATACCCATTATAATATTATATATCCTCAAAATGAACCAATTAGTTAGTTGAGTAATAGCCTGTGACTGGGGATTATATGTCCAATTTAACTTCGTAAAGTCACTACCTACGTGATTATTTTATATATTTATTATGTTCTGTAATGTTTTAATGTATGAAGTGTTGGACTTCATCAAATCTTCTCGCAGAGGGTTTCTTAAGATTATTACCATATTTGACAAAAAGTTTGTGCAAAAGATTACATTCCAACAGTAGTGAACAATTTACCTGGAGTCGGCCATTTGTTGATATCATGAATCATCAATCATATACAACAGTGAAGCACCGGCCAGGAAATGAGCCATGATTGTGCAGCAAAAATTATGGAACACATCAAGCGGAAGGAACAACAACAAAGATTACCTTTGGTTGAAAGGAAAGAAAGTGAGAGGAGGAGAAAATTTTGAAATTTGTATTGAAAAGAAAATAGAAAAAATATTTAAGTTTTTGTTAAAGTCAATTTTTTTCTATTTTTCTTTCATTTTCTTCGTCAATCAAATAAAAGAAAATATATTGTTATCCATATTTTTCTTTCTCTCTATTTTCTTTCTTTCATCCAACCCAAACACACCATAAATGACATACACCCACCCCACCCCCATTTTCCCCATCAAGATTATAGAGTACATGTTTTCCAGGTTGCAAAATATATGCAGGAGACCAAAATAAAGGATAAAAATTCAGTTACTGCTCCGAACAATGCCATGCACGTCTCAAGGATTCACTGTCCTGGTTCTTGAATGCAAGCAGATGGGCAATATCAATTGGGCGTAGCTCTCTAGTTGTTTTGGGTGTCCACCGCCCCCATTCCATGGCAGAATTGTTTAGCAAGGACTCAATATGTTTCACTTCTTTGGGATTGATGCTGTTAGGCCTGTGTTGTTTAGCAAGAACTCAGTTACTGATTCACTGTCACCGGTATGTATATAGGACAGCATTTGTAATGCTGGTTTGGAATTTGTCGAAGAACAAAACTTAGATGTTATTTCTTAGTTGCTAGTAATGTTGTTTTTAAGTTAAAATTGGAGTTTACCATGATAACTTAAACTGACCTTAATGCAGTTACTGAGGTAAAACTCTAGAGAATGGTATGGCACCACAATCACCTAAGGAATAGCACCTAAATTACCGCTGCTCTCCAATAAAAACATAACGTGCCCTATTTTTAAGACACCTTATTCTAATTTTTTAAAACAAAGCTAACTAATGTGGTAAGGTACTATTTAAGGAGTCAAAAATAGAAAGCTTTTATTAAAATGTTATTAATTTTCTCCCACCATGATTTCCAATCAATCCCTAACATGATTTCCAGTAAAAACTTAATATTTATTAATATTTTAACCAATGTTCTAAGTAAGGCTCTTATAAAGTATTCATAAATGTGGTGTAAAAAGACTCACCAAGTCAGCTTAGTAGTGAGGGGTTAAGATAGTTTGTACGAGGTCCTAAATTCAAATTTTGTTGTTATTATGTACAAAAAAAATGTGGTGTAAAAAATAATTCACGACATGTTTTTATTGAAGAATATCACTGCAAAAACTTGAAGAACTGAAACCTCTCTCCACACACCCCAAGAAAAAGTCACTGTTGATTTTTTTTTTGTTTCTGCTGCTGGTTTATTTGATACTCGTAGAAGCAATAGTTGTAGAGATATATTATTTAAACCAAGTGCATCCAAGTTTGTAAATATTCTAAGAATTAAATTCTGATTAATTATAAGGTTATTGATGGAGATTAATCTGGTACCTTGATTAGTTTCTAATGTACCAATCACCTTAATATTTTTTGGTTTCTGGTAAGACAACGATGGATCACACAGCTAACAAAGAACACATTTAATGATACTGTATAAGACAACTGCGTGTACTGTACCTAAGAATTCCTAATACTTCACGGATTTCAAAGATTATTGTGACTTGTGAGAAGCAACAATCGATAAAATACTTGACAACTCATCAAGGGTACTAGTATCCTAGAAAAAACCGTACCATAGCAGCGTGTATCACTCAATTATATTGTGATTGACATCATTAAGAGTTTGGCTTTGACAACTATTTAACAATCAAAATCTAGATTAAACCGAAAAGTATAGCCAATGCTGAGTCAAAAATCATCCTCTGTTTGTCAGATAGTAAGTTTCATACGTGCAAGTGCCTAGTTATTTTTTAAAAGGATAAGTGTTTACTTGAAACCTGAATTGTTATTTAGTTTTTCATGGTTCTGTTTATCAGAGACTCCATTTCTAGAGTTCCTTATCCTTAAAAATAATGAACTCCTCTATTGCAAGTTTGCAACCGTTGCAACCGCATATGCATCTTTCATTCATTATTCTAACGCTCAAAAGAAGCACAATCAGCAGATATCATCTAGCTGTCACCAATTGACATACTAGTTGCTACTGCAATTTTTTAAAGAAATTACCTCGTAACCAGTTTCTGTGATGAGAACCTCATCCTCAATCCTTATCCCAATGCCTCGATACCTGCAATTGGACATCTTCCAAGCTTTATTATATGGGTCTTGCTAACCAGTGCCCTAAGGAATCAAGTAGAAAAATTTTATTGAAGGTGGTTGCATCGATCATGGAAAAGTGCACTGCTATATTTTTCAAAAAAAACTTTCTATTTTGATTCCTTAACTAGTGTCCTAACGGGTTAGCATTTTCCTTATTATATTGCACAAGAAACAGAAACATTAATGCCAAGATTGAAGACCACTTAAATGCTCACATGGAATATATGGTGAACAAATATTGAGATTATTTAAATGATGTAACGGAAGTTATGGACAGTGAATGACTAAAAAGTCGAGTAGAATACATGAGTAAAAATAAAATCCATATTATGTTTAGCCCAAATGTACAACTGGTACTACGACTGAAATAGATTAAGTAAAATTCTTAATTTGCATATAAAAAATTGAAGATCCAAAATGGACATACATCTCTTGACAGATTAAATAATTTAGGAACTATACACATGTAGAACTTTGGGTCCCATTGGGTTCAATCGAATGATTTTAATAGGAATACAGATAAGAATGGTATAGCCATTTCCATTAGCAAGTGTGTTATGATTAAATGACTATTCCATTCTAGTCGTATACTAGTCTGACAAATCAAAACATTTTTATGACAGGATGGAACCGGTGCAGTGGCAGTTGGGGGGTTGTGTGAAGGTAGGGCCGTGATGGTGCGGCACTGGTAGAACATGATTTTTAGCATTTTATAAAAGACATAGGGTATAAAGGTAATTGCAGTCAATTTTGATGGAACGAAATAAAGTTCCTATTTTGGTGGGAATGGCTATTCCCTCTTTTTGATGGTATAGAGCACCCTAGGCATTGACTAGTCTCATTCCAAAATTACAAATAAGAACTAAGGGAATCAAGAAGATTATGAACAGGCAGGGTAATCGGTGCTAAAACACCCTTGGAAATTAGAATCTGGTAAATGCAACCAGATTATTGGAAGGAAAAATGAAAGGTAAAATTCTTGGAGCTAGTCAAGGGAAACAAACTCCCATGAATTTGCACCTTTAGTAGATTTAGCTGGTAAACAAGAAAATTGCGTTAAGAGGAGCAAGCAATGGGAATCATCATTTTGTTAAAATGCAAGCTCTTTAATCAACCTCAATAAGTACCTCTCTGGACCATTAAAAGAAGATGGGATGTACACTCCTGGTTCAATAGTTATTACCTGCACACAGCCACACAAATAAATTAAGAAAAAAAAAAAAGAACAGGCTGTCAGCTAATATGGGTACACATGATGTCTATATGCAACTCTGAAGCATAGGTCCACATATGCAGGCAATCAAAACTCCGAAGAGGTTGTCTTGCTTAAAGAGGAATAAAACTAAGTGGCAGTGTTCACCCCATCAATTCACCAAATCACCACCTAATCCCCAGCACACAAAAAAAATTATGTACGTTGTTAATTGAGCCAGAAATTATTTTGCATTTATATTACATAAAATATGTGGTGGTGATAACCGGCAAAGAGCCCCAGGGTGTAAACTTTAAAACTTCATTGATCTAGCTCTAGCTTTAAGATATTTTATGCAGCAGAGTTCTCTTCTAATACCAGTTAGCTGAGAGTACCTATATGAAAACAGAAAAATATGAGCTGGCATTGGCATACTGCAGCTATGAGACAAAATTTTGGAATAAAGGGCAATTTGATGAATTATTAAACGTAAAATAAAAAGAAAATGATGAAATACTGGACCAGTACTTTAATGAATAAATATGCCTTCAAATCTTGAATAGGCACCAATAACAGGCTAGGTGCAAACTAGTTTTAGAAACACTGATCGGGTACAACTGTACAAGAACATTTGACAATTTTCATTTAATAAAGAGATACTTTAATGTGATTTTGAAATCAATGATATGATGGTACTTGATGAGAAGAAGAAAAAGTAAGAGACGTGACTGAATCCTTGTGTCAATGTACACAGTGGAGTGTAGTATTATAGCATGGGTAGTAATTACGGAGAAAAAATTACTTAATTACCATAGTTTTGTAAATTCTAGAATTGCCTAATTACCATAATGATATCTAACAATATCCAACAATTAACTAATTATCATAATTAAGATATAAGATAATATCTACCACTGCCCCTCAAGTTGGAGTATATAAATCATATGCACTAAGATTGTTACAAATAATCAGTTTGAGAGCCCCTCAAAGACATGGTGAAGACATCAACTAATTGATCATTAGAGTTGACAAAATTAGTTGTGATGTCACCCATTAAGATCTTCTCCTTGATGAAGTGGCAATCTACCTCAATGTGCTTAGTTCTCATGAAATGCCAGATTGAAGCAATGTGCAAGGCAACTTGATTATCACAAATGAGTGTCATTTGTGTAACATCTCCAAACTTCAGTTCTTTGAGCAACTGTTTGGAACAAATAAGTTCACAAGTGGCTAAAGCCATGACTCGATACTCTGCTTCTACACTAGACCATGCAATGACATTCTATTTTTTACTTTTCTAGGAAATCAAGTAACCACCAATAAGAATACAATATCTGAAGATGGATCTCCTATTAGACGGAGAACTTGCCTTTGCATCTAAATATCCCACAACTTGAGTATGACCTTTATCTTCACACGAAAGACCTTTTCTTGGAGCTCCTTTGAATAGTTCATATATGAATAACAACATCCCAATGTCCTTCACAAGGAGAGTTAAAAATTGACTCAATACACTAACTGCAAAGGAAATATCTGGTTAGGTGACAATGAGAGAATTCAGCTTCCCAACCAGTTGTCTATACCTCTTTGGACTTGAAAGTGGCTCCCCGCCTAATCTAGAAGTTTAGAATTGGGATCCATAGGTATCTCAACAAGCTTAGCATTCAACCTATTTCCTTCAAAATATCCATGCATACTTCCTTTGGGAAATGTCAATATCACTCTTGGCTTGTGCTACTTGTATCCATAAGAAGTAACAAAGTCTACCAGATCGTTTAAAAATGGTGGCACATGTGCTACTTTAACTAGGTGATGCCATGGTGATCACTACCTGTAAAACAATGTCGTCAATATAAACAACCAAGTAGATACATCCCCAGTGGAATGGTGATAGAAAACTAAGTGGTCAACCTCCCTCTCAAACATGCCAAACTGCTAAACCACGATACTGATTCTACCAAACCATGCCCTGGGAGACGGTGTGAGTCCATATGAAGATTTGGAAGACGACATACTAATCTAAAAGACTCTCCTTGGGCAACAAAGCTAGGAGGTTACCATATAAACTTCTTCAGAGAGATCAACATGGAGAAAGGCATTATTGACATCAAGTTGATATAAAGGCCAATGATGATAACAGCTATGGACAAGAAAACTTGACAAAAGACATTTTAGCCACAAGAGAAAAGGTGTCAAAAAATCAAGCCTAAATACCTATGTATAACCTTTGGCCACCAAACGAGTCTTGAGGCAATCGATCATGCCACCAGAGCCAACTTTAAAAATGAAAACTCAACTACAATCAACCAAAGATTTTCCCTAAGGGGAACAAGGTTCCAAGTACCACTGCTTTGAAGTGCACACATCTCATGAAACATTGCTTACTTACAACCAAGGAGTTTTAGAGCTACACGGGTAGTCTTAGGAATAGACATAGAAGACAAAGCTAAGAGACAAATATAGGGGAGGAGACTGACGATAATAGCTCAATGTGACATAATGGGGTGAAGGATTACGAGTAGAGTGAATACCCTCCGAAGAGCAGTGGAAAGATTAGTGTCTGGTGAGATAGTTAGGGGAGATGAATGAGTTGGGGCTAGAGGTGAGTCAGAAGTGTTATAAGCATCAAGTGATGGCGCCAAAAGAGGAGGATGGAATTGACAATGATACACTCGCAACAGAGGAGGATTCTCTTGTGGCTCAAGTGGACTAGTAGACATATCTGGTGGGGTATAGGTGACCGAAAAGGAGGAGGAAGAAGTAAGTCAAAAACAAACTTAGACTCAAATGTGGAACCAAAAAAGAAATAGACTAAGAAAAGGTAACATCCACTGAGACTAGTAACGACCAAGTGAAGGAAAACATTTATAACCTTTTTTAGACTGACTGTAACCAAAGAAGACACTTGTGAGAATGAGTAGAAGTTTATCACGATTAGGACTAAGATTATGAACAAAACATGTCAAGCCAAAGACATGAGAAGGTAGAGGTGAAGGGATTGGTGAAGGAATAAAATAAAGTGAGGTATTTTATTGTCGAGTACTGACCAGGGCATGCAATTAATGAGACAACAAGCAATAAGAATAGCATCATCCTATAAACAACGAGGAGCATTACCATGGAGCAAAAGAGTCTAAGTAGTTTCAATTAAGTGTTTATTTTGCATTCAGTGATGCCATTTTGTTAGGAGTATAGGCATAAGATGTTTGATGCCAAATGCTATTAGAGGCCATAAAAGATTGAAATCGTTGAGATAACTTAGCATTATCACTGCGCAAAGTATGAATTGGAACACCAAATTGATTTTTGATCTCATGATAAAACTATTGAAAAATAAAAAATAACTTGACAATTTTTCATTAAGAACAGCCAAGTACATCAAGAATAATTATCAATAAAAGGAGACAAATACCGATAGCCTAAGGTGGACAAACTACAACTCGGACCCCAAACATCAGAGTGAACTAAAGTAAAAGGAGACACAATTCAACAATTGACACAACTAGGGAAAGAACTACAAATATGTTTTTCCTAATTGACACGATACACATAATAAACAGGAAACTTGGAGAGACTTAGCACCGAGTGTTGAAGCTTGGCAAGACTAGGGTGACCCAACTGAGCATGAATGAGCAAAGGAGAATCCACCACCAAAGCAACAAGCGCAAAGGTGTTGAGTCTGTATAAGCCAAAGGACTCACATTCAGTGCCAATCATTTGCCTCAAACTCCAATCATGTAAGAAAACTGAATCTTTAGTAAAGGAAACCACGCATAAAAGACATTATTAAAGGAAAGAGATGGAAAGGGTGAACAGTAGCAAGCCCTTGAGATAATGTTTGGGAGCCATTAGCTACAATAACTAAAGGTAAAAAAACCAGGAAAAAAAAAAGTTTAGAGAAGAGATTTGTTACCAGTGATGTGATCGGTAGACCCAAAGTCAAGGACGCAAGAACCAAGAGACAAAGAATGAGACCAGCAAAAGAATTACCGTGTGTACAACAAAAGCAATGGAATTGGAGGCTTAGCGCTCCTCATACCACCGAAGGATGTTAGTGAAAATGGCTAGTGGTGGTTGTTGAGGATAATTGGCCTGTGCAACATAATCAAAAGAGGTCGGAGCAAAACGAGGCGGTGAAGTTTGTGCGGCATTAGCTAAGCAGAGAGGACGACCATGAAAAACATAACATCGATCAATAGTGTGGCTCGGCTTATAACGATGATCACAATAAAGGCAAGGTTTGCCCGATTTGCGGGATCAATCATGAGAACTACTTCGAGATACAAAGGCAAAAGAATCAATAGGCGTAGAAGGAACATCCACAACAGAGGGGGCTTTGGGTGGCACTTGCAATAAAGTAGACCGTGTAGTGTTCAAAGTAAGAACAGTAGGAGAGCCCAAAATCTAGTCTTGAATAGAAGAATATTCCACAAGTAACCCACATAAGGCTAACAACATGAAAAAGGTCTTCCACTGTTCCAAGTTCCTAGGCTACGGTGGCAACATGGGGGCAAAAGCTCTATGAATCATGAACGGATCGCAAACTTTGCCCAAATATTCAGACATAGGATCATCAAGGCGGCAAGGGGCAATGATACTCGTGGGATTGGTAAACCCTATAAAGGCGTTGAGTATCATTTGTGTAAAGAACCCATGCTTGTTCCTAAACTTCTTCACAAGTCTTGTGAGCACAAAATATATGCATCAAAGAGGGTTGAATGGTGGATTTCAAACACTACACAGTTGAGCATCAATCTTGTTCTAGTTAGAATGATCAACCTCTAGGATAGAATCAATTGCCATGGTCAAGTGATCAATATAGCATTGACCCTTAAGCCAAAGCTTGATGTCAAAAGCCAAAGTGTCATAGTTGGTCCCATTCAATTTGTTAATAGTGAGGCAAGGACATAGTTGGTGAAAATAGGAGGATCGGCCATGGGAGGGATAGAAGACACCATGGATCAACCCAAAAGAGAGAAACAATTTGTAACAGGCTAATAGCAAGAAAAAGGAAAACACAAAAGGAAAGAGGGCATGGAATGGGCAAAGAAAGCATAGATTGGAGTAAAGCATAGTAGGTTGAGCACAACAGCGTTGACAGCAACTGAAAAGAGTGACAAACGGCAGCAGAGCAACGGAAGCAGAGACGCAGTAGGGCCAAAACAAAAGAAAAAATAGTGCTAGAAAAAGAACAAGGCAGCGATACTACCCGGAAACCAAAGAGATGCAGATTCCGCAAAATTTTGGCATTGATGGAGTGGATCCACCGGGAAGACAAGAAATAGAGTTGTCTCTTGTTAGGCTCTAGATACCATGTTGAGAAGAAGAGAAAGTAAGAGACATGTCTGAATCCATGTGTCAGTGTACACAACAGTGTATTATTATACAGCATGGGTAATAATTACAAAGAAAATAATTTCCTAATTACCATAATTAAATAAATCTAAGAATTGTCTAATGCCATAATTAAGGATATCTAACAATATCCGACCACTACCTAATTACCATAATTAAAGATATCTAACAATAATAATATCTAACAGCACTGAACAAATAGAAGTACGTTCCTAACAGGTGCTAAACTATCTATTAACAGAGAATAGGTAGAACTAGAAGTGCAGAACGCATTTATTCTCCCATTATGTTATTTCTTTTAAACACAAACAGTATCTTCCTTCTATAAATAAATACTTTTATTTACTTTTATTTTTGGGTTGGTTTGGGTTATGAGAATTAAGAATTGCAGACTATCAGTTTTTCATAATCATTGTATGCTGGGGACGGAATTTCTGTGAATATATGCAATGTAAAGTGGGGACTTACCATCCCAAAGATAGTTTGCAGAAAATACATTGCCTACCAATTTGTTTTTGTATTAAGAATTTAACATTACTCGTATTTCAATTTCTCCATATTCTAAATCCTATATATAACAAAAAACGGCATTATAATTTTGGGATCAAGGCAAAGATAATCTTCACTATCCACATATGACAAGGGATTATTAATATTGTCTGTCAGTGGTAGAAATTATCTCAAACTTATAGAAAGATGGAAAAAATGAAACTGATGCTCAATCAGGGAAACAACTTACAACACCTGGCTTCAGAGGACAGTCAAAGCTGACCATTGAACAATCATGAATGTCCATCCCTAGATAGTGACCTGGACCAATAAAATGGGATTAGATATATATATATATGCAGTATCTCTTGGCTATCACAATTTTTTGTTTCCAAACTTCAAACTAGCTTATGAATTTACAAAAATTATTTTTCTGATGGCCATGGCCACATATTGCATGCTTTGTCAGCAAGCAGATTTGAGCACAAAGCTACCTATAGAAGTTGGGTTCAGCTTATGGTAGGAACTGCTTCCAACATCTCTCAAAATCCCAAGCTCTTTGAGTCCTTTCTGCAGCATTTCAACCTATGCAACCAGATCTTTCACGTTTCAATCTTTGTATAGCTTCAGCTAGTGGAATAAAGAATAATACAGCATTCAAAAGTGCAAAAGGAAAAGGTAAGATGACACTCAACAAATAAAGATGGGTCTGTCAAAAAGATACTCGGGCCACTAGCACACACTAATTGTTGTTACTGATTATGAGATAGTGTTCATCACGCATAGGGCAAAGCAAAAAAATTTTGGGGTAGAGAGGGGGATGTTGATGCAAAACGAAGGCTTGAAGAAAAAATTTGAACATTAACTAAGCTAAATGCAAAAAAAAATTAAAAAAATAGGTTCAGTTCCACTTGAAATCTTGAGACAGAATTTACAGTCAGGCAATAGATACATTCAAACGAAAGTACACAGCTGAATTATAGGATAGTTTCAACAAGCCTATAACAGAAACCAGAGATAATTAATTCCCTTTTGTATCTCCCCAAATTATTATAGAATAAAATAAGAATTAATCAAATGACAGTGCTGAGAAGATTTACAAATGAGTTTCACATAAAAAATGGATATTAAGAGAAACCTTTGCTTTAGTACCCACATGGCCACATAGCATAACAACCAGCATCCAACATTGAGGCAAACCAAAATCTAGTATTTGTTTGCTAATACTGGAATAGAAACAATCACAAAAGTTGTTCAATCAAAAAAAGACATTCAAAATATGCAGATGGACCTGCTATATTATTACCAAATATATGCTGATGTAAGTTGCTACTAGCTAAGACAAATTATTTTACTTAATTACTATAACATTCTACATATAGTTAAATATTTCCTAAATAATTTCATAGTTTTGATCAGTTAATTGTGAAAGTACTGCTTATTCCAAGCAGATCATTCAGAAAGTTTTAAGATTAGAATAACTAAGGATACTTTTTCCTCTCAATCCCATCATGAACTGGAAAAGAAAAGAGCAACAGAAAACAAACACAGCTTCTAATAATAATGACCTATAATTGTGTCAATCACCAACTCTCCTTAAATATTAAGTTGTTAGGTGAAGGCTCATAAATGGCATTATTATATCTACAACACAACCCCTCGTGTTGAAGGGATGGACAATCACAGGCCCACCCAAACTTGTGATGAAATTCAATTTTTATTTAGAAACATGAGGGCGGCAAGGATTAAGCTCTTGACAATGGTCATAGAGGCTCTAATACCACGCCGATCACTAACTCTCCTAAAAGCTTAAGCTATTAGATGGGTTTTATGAATGACAATGACCTTATTACATCCCTGGCAAATGGAAAAGGGGATAATAAAAAAGGCATACCGAATGGTTGTGTATTTGCCGAATACTGGCACCAGGCTTACAAAGTTCCACACAATGCTTATTTGTTTCCAGTATAAGCTCATAAAGCTCCTCCTGAAATATACAAGAAACGATGACATTCATATGAAAAGTGGCAGGAATAAAAGAGCAAAGCAATATGTGGATTTAGCAGTTTTACTTTATCTCATATTTCACTGGGCATTAATAAGGAGCAAAAACTAAGATTCAAACATTTTTAGGTCATAGCATACCAAAAGCAGAGAAAGATCCTACTCATATTACATATTGCCATCCCAATGGTGAGCAGATGCAAGCTTTTGGCCCATTCAATCCCTTAAAGAAAAGCAAGAGGAGGGGGAGAATCTATCCCTAATTGAATGTCCATGCATGAATAAATTATTCAGAGCATATCTCACCAATTCAATATATTTCTATACACAAAAATCTCCATTTTGGCTATAATGACTGACTAGTATGTCATCTTCTGTCTCTTGTCATGGAGCTCCATAAAAATGGGCAAGCCTTCTGGTTGTTTATTGAAATTTCAAACAAGACATCAATAGGAAGCTGGAACTAGAACACAGTTGTACAGAAGAAATCTCACCGAGTTCCTTCTTCTTCCAGTGATATAAGTATTAAATCAGGGTTTGTACAAAATACTGAAGATAAACACAAAATAGAAAAGCAAAGTGTTGGAAAGACACTGCAGACCGCAGCCTCCTAGAGGTCTGCTTCCTCCCTTTTCAATTCTCACTTTCCTTGTCCCCTCCTCTGTTTCCTCTCTTCTTATTCCATTTCACTAATAGAATCAAGTCTTTACCCAACCTTCATTGTTTCCAAGTTGTTACACTATACTCCCCAAAAATAATCCCTCCTCATATTTCTGTCATAGCCATGCACGTGTAATTCCCTGATGCCCTTGCCTTTATTCCTAAAATGCACATTAGTGCGGTAGGCAGGATGTTAACATATATGTATCCTCAATCACAACTAGAGGTAAACTACATCTAACTCTAAGTAAGGAATTTAATCTTCACCAAGAAGCCATTTCCCTTAAATCTTGAAGTATCGAGTGTAGACTTGAGCAAATTAAAATATCAAAACTACCAACACTTCACATTATTTGTTGAGAAGGAAATCTCTTTAGCGCCTTCCCTCCAAGAAAAAAAAAAAGGAAAATACGGAGTTATTTGGTTTGAGAAAATGTTTTCAATGTTCATTTTCTGTTTTCACTTTTAATTACAAAAATGTCACCCTGTTTTCATTATATTTTTTGTTTTTAAAGGTTTGAATAGGAAACAGTGAAAACAAACCTTTGACAACAGAAAAAGTTATTTTCACTATTTCCTTTACAAACCTTGACAACAGAAAACAAATGAAAACTGTTGGAGATTCCACATCGACTAGTGATATGGCCAAATAAGTGTATATAAGTGGGGGCAACCCTCACCTTACAAGCCGGTTTTGTAAGGTTGAGTTAAGCCCAAAACCCACATTCTAAGAAAAACAAAGTAGCATTTTTGTAATTAAAATTGAAAACAAGAAATAAAAATAGAAAACATTTTCAAACAAGACCTAAGATTTCACATCATAGTGAAGTTTAATGTTGCAAAGTCTCAGCCTCGAGTAGAAAACTTAGAAAGCACCATATCATGGCCAAAAAAATCATATTACAAGAAACAATAGACAAGTTATTTCAAACACCATAGAAACTTCATCCAGAAGAAATGCATTATGTATGAGAAGAGGTATATGTCTACAAACAATAATCCATGCAATTATACGCCCTCCATGGAATGTGGTATGCAATAGAAAATTGAGACCATGCAGTCTGTCTCAGATTGCTATTAATTGATCAATAAATTGGATATCAAGTGAGAGGAAAAATCAAGAAAGAAATATAAACATAAGTTTACTGCATATGATGAAATGAAAATAAACTCTTATTAAGCTCTCCCGCAATATTTGATAGAATTGCTAAAAGGACTTCAATCATGCTAACCTGGGCAGAAGAAAAGCTACCACAAGGTGGCCAGGTACGAGTAAGATCACTGACATAACCATGTAACTCACATCCAACATCCATCAAAACAAGATCTCCATGTTTAATCTGCCCAACATATGTACAGATTAGAAACATGAAATTAAAGATACAAGGAGATGCCATTTAGTAAATGAATTTACTCTCTGATCATTCCTAGAATAATGTATAATGCTTCCATTAGACCCCCCAACCACAGGATTGAATCTGATACAGAGAAAAAGAAAGAAAATTATATCATTAATTATGGACGAAAGTGATGCTTAAACTTGAATTTGCTTTCTATAATGAATTTCTCTATTTTTGTTGTGGAAGCTTCTTAAATTATCAACAACAATACACAAAGTATTCAGACATATAAAATTGCTTAAGAGGTCAAATCATTAAATAAAGAAATACTCACCCCATCCGCTGGGCACCTCTAATTTTGCATTCATATTCAACCTTTGCCGCTAGCATACCTTCAAAAGGGTATGTCTTTGAATGCAGCATTGTCAACAAAAGAGCCTGTTTAAGACCACAAAATGTTCAAATTATCAAGCAGTTATCATTTTGCATCTAGGACCGACTAATAGTACAATTACCAAATGTGCATATGACAGCCTCATTGGGAGTTCAAATAGTTAGCCATGCAATAGAGATGAAAGTACCTGACAAGCAATTGATGCAGATTCCTTCATCAGCTTGAGCTCTGCTGGTGACTTTATCCATCGCAGTTGATGGGTATAAACAGCCAGATCCCTTACATTGTTACAGTAAGCAAGCTTTTTGAAGGCTTCCAGTTCCATATATGTTGCAGTTGCAGTCTGAACATTGTGGAACAATTTTGATGATCCCCTTACCATATCTGGAAGGATCTGAATCAGTAATTAAAAATGTCATTATGTTAAATTAAAAATCATTATAAAGAACAGGAGTAACTGTTTTTAACCGAGATGAAAATGCACTTTTATACTGCAAAGCCGTGATAACATTGGCTTCAAGCCTCCAGCAGGCTTACCAATGAAAATATTTCAGGTGTGAGGACAAAATAGTTGACTACATAATTTCTATAGACGTAAAAGCTTTTGGTAGTCAATACCAGAGATTTACCTCATGCAATTTTCTCATTGGATATGCCTTGTCAGCCTTGAATGTATCTAATGCTGAATCAACTCCTGCCATCTGCCCTTGCCAAATAACATCCTAGACAAATTCAAGGTTTTAAAATTATGTTAGCTTGAGATTAGCTACATCTTTATCCCATAACTCCAAAGAAGTCACGATAAAAATCACACATACAATGACCAAATTCACAGATGGTTGAATCTGACATGAAAAAACAATTGAAATATTACAGATTTATATTTATAATCAGATGGGTAATCAGATGTTTACTTAACAAAGAATTTTTTTATACCTAAGTGAACAATTGAGTTAAATTTAAATACACAGACAGTGCAAAAGTTCTTTATATTGTCATGTATGATAAGATTGTTAATTTTTGTAATAACTACTTTAAAAATCATACTTAGAGTGATTTCTAATTAGTTAACAGTATAAAAATCTTCATACTAAAATGCATAAAAATTGAACTCGGAAATAATTTGTTACTTAAGATAATAAAACTAGAATTTACATCATCAATGCATATTGAAAACATATTTCTATTTTTAAGAAGATATTATATCAGACACACATAAGGCTTAGCTTCTGGCATGAACATGCATAAACCACAGTCATGTCCTAAACGGCCACACCACCAGGTTGTTGGCAGCCTGTGATATACAAGTAATCAGCATCTTGTCGAAATGTATAAGGCACAACATCTGTCATCATCTTCACTGGGGCAGCGGCAATGATTGCCAAACTCTTCTCTGGGAGAAGTTCCAACAACTTTTTTCTTCTTAGGATGTACTCCTCAGAAGATATGCCCGGTGTGAGCTCCCCATCTTTTAGTAGCTACAGTGTAACATAACATAAAAAAAATGCTAATTAGTCATAACAAACAAGTAGTTTAGCTAAATGCTCTATAGCATATAGTGCCAAGCAAGGAAGCTCAAACACTTCAAAATGGTTGTTGTACCTGTGTCAAAACACATAACAGACACTTCAAATATCCCTAGTTACATTCACATCTTTTTTTTACTTTTGTTTTTTGAACTTTCATATAAACACAAATGGAAATACTATAATAATCAGATAAATGATAGTATTCTATTTACCAATTTTCATTTTGAAACACTGATTATCTCTTTTAATTAGAGATTTGTTCTCCTGTGCTAATTTTATGTTGTACTATAGTCATATCATGTCTTATAATTTCTAAATTTTATTGTATCTATTTGTCTGCGTCATATTTTGTTCATCTCATTTGTCATATCCGTGCTTCCTAGGTGTCAAATCAGAAAGTAATTTAATTTATAAAGAGGGGGGAATGTTGTGAAATAGCACCTGCGGATGAGATGCAGAGGTTGGTTGTCCAACATCAACAACAACCCTGTCAGTGCAATAGGAACGAAAACCTACAACCTGCGAGCGAAACTTGCAAATGCCAAGTAGTCAGAGTAACCCAAATGAATCATTTGAATATTCACTAGAATAAATTTAGCCAAACAAATAAGAATTAAAAAATATATATATGAGATCATCAATTATATAGCGTCCGGTGAGAGAAGCCAATTTAAAGGTCGGGTGGTACGAATGGTTAAAATATTGCAGTGAAAACATAAATTGCAGAGAGAGAACAGTTGAATTGACAAACAGAAAAGCAAGAGTTGGAAGCAGTTAATAAAATGATTAACTGGATTTGAAGAAACAAAACTAAATTTCCATGTTTGAATTGGAGCCAGCCACAGTGGCAGCAGCAAATCATTTCGAACAAACTAAGTAGACAAATAGTTTGGGTTCGTGTGAATACGAGGTACGAGGTAGGCAGAAAGCGATGAAGGAAGACATACTTGTCTGTGTGCAATTATCCTGGTTAGTTTTCTTACGCCACCCTGCATCTTGGTGGAGCCTCTGTGTTCAACAACACACACCAGAGGTTTAAACTTTGAAAGGTTTAAGAGGGAGAGGGGCTCACACTAATTGTGTCTCGTCCCCGTTGGTTTTTGTCCAAATTATGTTCCTTCTATAAATTTCTTTTGCCGTAAAATGTAGTAATGCATTCTCTTTCAAATATTATTATGTTGACATTTATATCTTTAACTTTTTTGTAACCTTTTATGCTGGCTCTTTTTTATGAAAAAAGTATACAAAAAATATATGTTTGGAAGCATTTAAACATAAATATTTATTTGATAAAAACTTAATATCAAAAAATGACTTGCAACAACGTCTTACTTTAAATTTATTGTTATTTTAAATTATTTAATTATATTTTTAATCTTTATTAAGAATAATAATAAGACAAAACTTAAATACATTATCATAAGTGTTTTTAATATTGTTTTCCAATAAAAAAAACTGTTTTTCAATAATTTGCCTATTAAAAGTCAACACAAATTATAACGATAAAAGTTCAATATTAATTTTTGTTAACAACTTCAATATTAATTTAAAAATAATACTTAACACTTAAAGCATGTCTTTTTTTTTAATATACAATAATGACAACCTAAAATCTCATACAGACTTCTCTCCTCCCAACCCAGTGACCCACCATAAGCAAGCATAGCCCTTCATTAAGTAAAACGTCCCTTTACATCGGAAAGAACTTGTTTCCAAACGCACAACAAGCTGCTTGAAGCACATTCGTAAGTTTTGTCCACAATAATGTGGCAAGGCTGGGGTGAAGGATAGTTCCATCAGCACACGCTCCCATTGGATATCTATTCATAATCCTTACAAGTAGGCAGATATATACCAATATCTGCAGGTATTTAAAATTTAAAAATTATAAAAAGGAAAGGAAAAAAAATGACAGTTTAATTGAAGGAAAATGAAGGTATATAAGCAAGAGACGTGCCCCTTTCAAGATTTAATGAGGCAATTGCATAATAGAGCATTGTACAATTTTTTCGGGGTGGTACATAGAAGACAAGATATCAAGCAACAATGTAAATTTGAATGGTATCAAAAACTTGAGATCTTCTTTGTTTGACCTCTTACGGAAAACGCCCGAGGAAATCCTTGATCTCATCAATGTAAGGGGACCGGGTAGGAATTATATGACCACAATCATGCTCAACGATCGCAGAACAATCACTATCATATAGAGAAGCAAGTTCCTTGCTAGTTTGGTTGGCTATCTGTCTGTCTTTATCATGTTCATTACCAAAAATATGAAGAGAAGGGCACTTATAGGGCTACACTCCATCTCTTTCATCCAGAGCGCAAAGCCAGAGCACAAGACTACAATTTAAAGTCCATTTCACCTTTCAGCTTTTCTTGTTGTGCAGAGACTAAGGCAGCCATTGCTGCTCCCTGTGAAAATCCCAAGATTCCATCAAATGGTCCTTCCTGGGAAAACACGTTCTTCAAGTGCGATAGTGAAATATCATATCCATCAGTTTGCTGCTGGTATTGAAGTGGATCAAATGGGCCATCTGCAACCTTCCAATCAACACCACTACTTCCATCAAAGTTGGGTGCCACAAACCATGCAAACTTCTTCTTGCAATTCTCCAAAGGAGGAGGAGGACTAGGCGGCAATGATGATGATGCACAATTCGCATTAAGCCCGCACATGGGGGTTTGGTAAATGAATGGCAATTCATGAGGAGCGTCGATAAAAACAAATTCAGCCATTTTCTTGAGTTTCTTAGCTAGTGATGCTGTTCTTCCTTTGAAACTGGATGCATTCTGCCGAAACCCATGCAAGCACAAGATTCTCAATTTTCTTGACGTCCTTGGATCTGAACATTAGTCGTATTAGGATGTTAGGGATTGCAAACTTTTGATAAATTATACAGGGCATTTTAAATTGTCTGCACTTCAAATCTTAGGAGACTTGAATTTTTCAGTAGGCAGTACAATGTGACAATTGTCAAATTAACCATCAGTTAACTTAAAATTTGACAAAACACATGTGCAAGCATGTCAAAGCAAGGTGTGTGGAGCAATATGGATCACAGACCTTACCATCTCCCCTAGGCACTTGAGGCAAACACATAGTATCTGAAGAAAAATTCTGGACCTCAACACCTGACAATGTTTTTGATTCACCATTTTCAATTAACTGTGTCAACCTGACGGCCTTGCTCTGTTTCTGACATAGCTCACAAACATACGGTGTAGATTCACTCTGGTGGACCACAATAATATCAGAAGCAAGAAAAGAAAACAAAGAACCCAGCAAACAAATAGAAAAAAAAATTAGAGTCAAGAAATTAAAGATGGTGAAGGGATAAATTTTCCGGAGTATCAATTCAGAAATGCAGTTAATCCAAGTTGTAGGAGGCATGGTTTTAGGACAATGTTATTAAATGCAAGCATGCTTGAAACCCTTTGAGGCCTAATGACCACAGTAATAGCCGGGGGCTTACACAATCAGCTCATGAACCTCATTTGAGAAAAATCCAACTTGTTTCCCAATAACAAACTTAAATTCTTGACCAAAAGCAAGACACATTATTAGTATTACCCAGAACCAGTTACAAGTAAACCAGCTCAAAAGCAACCCTCAAGTTATTCTCAGTTAGTAAGCAAAAATAATCAGAACCAAGCTCTTATTTAGAAGTTCATGGGCATTTCACAAACTAGCATATATAACAGTTCTTAGTTTTGTCCTCCAAACAGCAGCATGCTTGAGACTGCTAGAAGAAGATATTAATGATTTCCTTTTACTTTTTCTCCTTCCTAACTCCTTCAAGATGGTAAAATTCACAGACATGCAAACAGAAAATGTTGGTATAGATAATATATACATTATCAGATCATACCTGGCAACTAGAACAAACCAAGACAAGCATTCTGCAGTAAGTACACCGGCAGCGAGAAGTGTAATCATCAAATGAACATTGACAAAGAAGGCAGGTACCAATAACATTAGCATCTGAACTTCCAACTGATATCCTACAGTCAGAGGGAATGAAATAAGGATTTGTTTCATCCACTGTTGCAAAACTACCCCTATTATTTTGACCAGCTTTCAAGATTACCCACTCTTTGCTGGACACTTTTAATAATGAATATAGACAATGAAACCACCATTGCATTGAGAGCCACAAATGTTATCACCAGAAGACAAGAGCACATGAACCACCGCCCCCCCTCCCCCCTCCCAAAATAAAAAAGCCAAAGATATCAAATTGGAATTATCAGCACGTGCACTAAGTTATGTGAACAATACACCTGAATAGTGAAGGCAATAAAACCATGATGGTCTGTCCAGGTTCTCTAAATTGAGATTTAAGAGCATAAGTGGTAATTTGGAAGGACTATACTCTATACATGTAACTATGAAAGTTAATTTTGCTCATCATATAGTTCGCCTTTCATTTCAAACACATATTAGTGGAAATAACATTTCTAAAAAATAAAATTCTAGATTAAGTCATTCCATCAAAGTTAATTATTTTAAGATAAGCATACAAATTAAATACTCTGAGAGCCATGAAGAAAAGAAGAGAGAGGGCGGGGGGTGTTAAAGGTGACCTGATAAAAATAGCAATGATAGCTTTGAGAGAGAGATAGAGAAAGAAAACAGAAAAACTTTAATATCAAATTTTGATGTAAAGCTTCCAAGGTAATAGTAAAACACTAAAACATCTAAATCATATATATATTAAAAAAAAAAAAAAAAAAAAAACTGAGAAATGAGACAGCATAGTCACCAAGCCATTCATAATAAAAAACATGGGAGAATTAAAATCAAGGAATAACAAAAAAAAAAACATGATTTCTAGAGAAGGAGTCAGTCATTATTTAGTTCAAAGGTTCAGTTATTTGAATAATATTTAATATAAAGGGCCAAGTTAAATAACCAGTTCACAAATACAATCAAACCTTATAGGTTAATAACTATATCTTCAATCCTAAAACAAAGGGTAATGGTTATATAGTCCTGAAGCTTAAATAACTCCATTTGCAGGTCTTCTTCCTTTATCATTCCAAAAACAAAAAATCTACCACTATAACTCTTGTTAACAAATAACAAATAATGACAACAAAAGAATTTGATATAATATCAATCTTCCAATCACAACAAGATTACAAGATACTCAATACAAATTCATGGCTAAAAGTAATGTGAGAATTAAAAAAGACGTACCGGTGATCAAAAACAAAATTCTTTCCTTTGAAAAACCCACCATCTGAGAATTGCTCCAAATACCGTTGTATGCCACCAAATAACTGCAATTATACAAAATTACAAGAAATACTGCTCATCAGCTTTAAGGCATTCTTGATAATGTTTCATAACAAATTCTTATGTAAGGATACACTTCCACCACAAGATTCCCACACTCCACACTCAATATTTCATTGCACACTGATACCAAGGACTTTTATGACTTAGTAGGCTCTTTTATAAGGTGATAAGTTGTAACAATATGAACACCTTATGAACATAATACATATCCATGGCACATCAATCAAAATTCCTTCTTGTTTTAAAAAGGGGGTGAGTAGGGAGAAGGGAAATTCAGATTTTACCTGAAACACATTCTCAAACCCAGCACCTTTTGACCTAATATATGCTGATGCCATTTCACACCTGATTCCACCAGTACAATACCTGTAACCAACAAGTGAAATTCCACAGCATAAGTAATTACAAGTTACTCGAGTACAAAATGATCATGACATGGAAAACGCTACCCTGAAACCACTGATCAGATATTTACCAGATCATAATTACAATATGAATACTACTAAGGAACCAAGACCAAAAATCTTAAAAGGAAAACTTACATGAGGATATTTTTTCCTTTCAACCGCTCACCATTATCATCTATCCATGAAGACAAATCACTATACTGCCTAACTTGTGGATCCAAAGTTTCAACATTTGGCACATGAAACTTCCCAATTCTTGTTTCATACAGATTCCTTGCATCGAGTAAAACAAGGCAGTTTTCGGGACTCTCCTTGTCTACAAAACAACAGGATTACACAAATGAAGAACAGAAGATTCAGGTTTCGACACCAATCTCCAAACATAACCGAATGAACTAAGATAACAAATAAAAGATATATACATGAATGATTGAATGGTATGAAGTAAATTACAGGAACTTACTGGCATTATGAAGAGAAGAATGGAACTCGTGTGCAGAGAGGTGCTTTCCAGCATTGGAGATATGTGGTGACTTTAACAGTGGATGGGAACTGAGAGTAACAAGTTCGTCAACGATCCGAATAGAGAGAGAGGTGAATCCACACTCCTTGGCGACTTTGTCGTTAAGTGGGTGATGACACGTGGCGAGCTTGAAATCGGTGGCGTGAAACAAGGTGTTGTAGGCTTTGAGGGCCTCGATGTGGCTCTCGAGAGAAGATAAGTTGCCACCAACCTGTTAAAGAGAAATGAGTTGGGAATGAAATAAAGGAGAAAGGAGGAGGAGATGATGAGGGGAATAGTTACGGTGACATTGACGCCGTGGGAAGAAAGGCGAACACGACCAAGGAGGCGGAGGGAGGAGCAGTTGGAGTGGTAGAAGCTAACCAGGTCGTTGAGGTTGGGAATTTCAGCGTACTTGTAATAGAGGAGCACGCCGTACTGCTCTCTGTCTTTCTTGTCGGACATAGTAGGGTTTATGCTCATGCTCGCCGGTACTGACACTCCGGGTGCAGGGTTGCGCGATTCAACCTCCCACTTTTTTAATTTTTTTCTCCCTAGTAAGGCGTTAAGATGCTTTCCATCTTGACAAGGAATGTATGGTACCTATTTCTATACTCATATTTTAAAAAAAATACTCATATGTGCTCTCATATTTATACAAATAGTAATTTTAATGCTCATCCTCATATCTGTTTGATACTTAATACTTATACCTGCATCTATTATCGGTAATTTACTTGTGTAAAAAATCAATAAATCAATAAAAAAATGTTAATTAAAAAAATGTTATAACTAAATTAAAAATTCACTTTTATATCATTTAAACATAATCTTAAATCATTCAAATATAACATTAAAAAGATTCAAACATAACATTGAATCATCTAAACATAACATTAAAATTATTCAAACATAACCTTAAATAATTCAAACATAAGTTATAACTCAACAACATTAGAAACATAACCATCTAACATAATTATTCTTAAATATAATGTTCTAATTATTTAACATAATTATTAGAAACTTGGACATCATATATTGGTATTCTCCAAGACTGGCCAAAAAATAAAACATTGACTCTAATTATCTTATAATTATATTGCCTATAATAAATAGTTACAGATTATGGACAACTAGTATAAAGACATCCAAAGTTACGTACAAACACACCTAGAGTTGAAACTTGTATATACTACAAATATAACAAATAATATAATGGTTTAAACAATTTATTAAGTACAAATAATTAAATTATTAGAACATAATTAATTCATGTCTTCAATAATCAATACGATGCTTTAGCAATTAAATTAATAATTAATAAAGTATATATATATATATATATATATATATAAGATATTTAATTAAATTATTATATATATAATAAATGCAGGTATCAGGCGGGGTGAGTACTATAGTACCCATACCTATACCCATTTTCATTAAAATTTGTGGGTAAATATCTGTCTTCGAACTCATCCCTAATAAACGGGTATTTATCCTACCCATTTGCATATATTTTTGCAAGTGCCCATAGATTCAAATACACTTTGTCATCCCTAATATTGACTCTTGTGTAAACCACCAATTAACTCCTAGTGTGGCAATCACTATTAATTTAGTCTCTGAATGTAATTAAATAAAAATATAATTTCTGAATATGTAATTTTTTTTTCTCGGTAGTTCCTCCGTAAAGTGACCTTTGTTAAATTTAACTGTGTCTACGTGTCTCTGTCTCAATATGAAGTTAGCAAAACTCATGTTAAAATGAATTTTTTAGAACTTTTGGTGTTTTATTTTGTTTAGGGCATGTGTGTTGTAAGATGGTGAAGAAATTATGGCTATTTTGATTGGGTTAATGAAGGGACCGAACATATTGGACATAAATGTTGTGCAATTGATGCAAAATGGAGGGCAAATGCACTGTCAAGGATCAATGACTTGAGTCTTCAAGTCAAGATGCCGAAATATTATTTATTTATACTGTTTGGGATGATAATGTTTTGTCTAATATTATGAATAGGTAATCAAAGGGTGTAAGTGGTTGGTGCTAATGTAGATTAACATCATGTTCTATTTCAATAGATTAGTGGATGTAATTCGTCCTAGTTGTTAATGGAATCAAAGCGTGATAGAGCAAAGTTTCTCACCAATTTTATTACAGTGTGTTTAGTATGATGGAGAGAAATAAGTGAAAAATAGAGTGTGGATAGAAATAGAAAAGAGAATAATAAAGTTGATGAAAATAGATAAGAAATAAAATAATAATAAAAGTGTTTGACTTAACAAAAATAAGAAAGAAATACAAAACATAAAAATAAAAGAAAATAAAAATTGTTTTAAATTTTTTTTTTAAATTAAATAATCAATTGTTTTTATGAGTTAATTGATTACATCAAAAAATCAATCAAATTTTTTGATTTAATAGATTAAATCAAATATTTAACCGATTAAATCATAAAAACAAATGATTTCACTATAAAAAAATGATAATCAATTATCAATTACCAATAATTGAATATTTATATTTAAAGTAGCATGTGTAGGTAGAGTTGCTCCCTATTTCTTTGACATTGCTTGGCATTTTTGTATGGAAATAAATTCGAGTGAGACTCACCTACCACTTTTTTATTTCTTTTCAATATATTTCATATATATCAAACAGACTCACTTTTACTATTCCCTCTTATTTTCACGCCTCTCCCTCAATTTCTTTGCTATCTCTTTACCACTAAACACAACAGTACTTTATATTATTTCCAAGTCTTTCTCTTTATTTGAAATAAATTGAATACAAAAGTCTTCACCAGGACAAGTTTCCACTGAAACTTTCGAAAATATACTCATTGTCTTTGCAATTTTTAAATTAAATAAATAGTATACATGCATATTTTTAAATTTTATACAAATGATGATCAAGTTACTTCAAAATTAACTCTTAATAGAGACATTTCACTCGATAACTCTTAATATATATTAAATTTTAACAATTAAACTATTGAATATTTTAATATTATCTCAACAATCATGCATACCAAATTTTAAATAATTCAGATATTTATAGTTAATTAATCTTATAATCAACATTTACTTATAATTTAGAATATATTATACATTAATTTAAATTTATTTAATAAAGTATCAAATAGTTTTGAAACTTTATAAAAATTTAAGAACTTGATCTACTTAATAAAATCTTTTAATTTAACAGTTGGATCATGGAATTTAATATATAGTAAGAGTTATTGAGTAAAGTAACTATATCAAAAGTTACTCTTAGAGTAACTTGTTCCTCATCCACTTTGGAGGGAGATCAAATAACATCAGTATAACTCTATAAGAATTACTCCAAATTCAAACTGTTAATACAAAATGATCTTACACTTTGTAATATGAGAACCTTAACATACTTTGTGACAATCAAATAGTTAACTTTAATCAATTGATTAAATCATTTGATTTGATTTAGTTGATTGTTTGTTTTATTTAATTTTTTTCTTTAAATTTGATTAAATTTAGTTGATTGTTTAATTGATTTAACTTTGCTTTAACTATTTATGAAAAATATTAACAAATTAATTTATTTTTGTAATTTTTTCCAATAAAATATATATAATAACATCAATTTTAAATATTTTAACTATTTAAATGTTTTTTTATTGATTCAAACAACATATATGTGTGTGAGTATTACCATTATTTATGAGTTTTATGATTCTATCTCTTACTTTTCAAAAATTATTATAATATGATATATAATTTTTAAGAAAATATTTGACTTATCCTTTAATTAACATTTTAACGCAAAAATTCACAACTTCACACAAAAGCAGGAAAATCCAAAGGTAAAACCTATGATTGAAATAATGAAACAAAAATTCAAACAATATACAGTGTTACATAATATAATAAATTGAATAATATAAATTAAAACAACAAACAACTTTTTGTATCCGATAATATAAATATTTCCCTTGTCAATTACCTTTTGCTTAGAAGCAAGCTCGACAAAAAACTTTTCTTTCAAGTATTTGTCCACTTCACCATTTTGCTGGAAAGATTAAAACAACCCATGACATTTCTATCGTAGAAACAAAAAAGGCAAAAATTTGGTTATAGTTTTTTCATTAATACACTAATATAGTCTTCCATATTTTACAACAAAGAATACAAGTAGTATATTTAACACCCCAATGTTTTCTTTTTAATTAATATGTATTATTATTAGTATTATTACTATTATTTTGTTTGCCTTGTTTTTAATAAAATGGTATTTTGGAAAAAAGAGATATTAGGCCTTCAAAATTAGGTTTTATAATTAGAACGTTTTTAAAAAGTTTTAAGACCCTTGTGCTGGGCTTAGTTTTCATAAGCCCAAAATTAGTTTTAAGAGCTCCGTAGGTTTCTTGAAAACCTAACCCTTTTTCCTCATTCTCTCTCTTGTGTCTCTTTATAGATACCATGCCATTATAGCCGTTGCAGTCAAGAAGTGAGGAACCATAGGAAGACGTTGCTGCACCGTTCACATCCTCTTGCTGGAAATCGCCTCTTTTAAAGTAAGTAGGAGTGAGTTATCTCGCTCATGGGGATGACTTTAGTCGTGGAAAAAGGAGTTGGCCCTAGACCCCAATTGTCTATGAATTGTATGATTGTATGTAAAAGGGAATGCGACTTTTCTCAAATCATTGATGTGCTTTATCGTAATTTATGTTTAATTGTCCATATGGATTGTCATGGATTGCTTTTGCTTTCCCCTTTGTGCCTAAATTAGAGATTTAACAAGTTTTGAGGGGATTGTGAGTGAGTGAGGAGTTTATAAATTAGATTGACCAATTATCAAGGTAGAAGAAGTGATTAAGAATTTAATTATTTGTTTTGGAGCGTTTGGAAGCCAAGGAAAGTCGTGGGTTGCACGTTTTGCAAACCCCCCCAATTTACAGAATCATGATTTGGCGTTGAGCGTGATAAAGACAAAGAGTCTTTGCAAGTTTGACACTGAGCGCCAGAAAGTTGGCGTTAAGCAACATGGCGCTAAGCACTAGATTTGTTGCTTAGCATGGGAGAGGCAAGGAGCAACCCTGGTCCTCTGGAGGTTTGGCGCTAAGCGTTAGAAAGTTGGCACTGAGCGTGAGTGTGATAGTGAATTTCCCATGTGGATGGTGCTAAGCACCAATCCTTTGGCATTAAGTGAGATCTACTATGACACTGAGTTGATGTTGTTATTCTTCTATGTCTATTTATTGTATGATTTCCATTACTTGGATGCCTTATTGAGTTTACATCTTGTGATTGTTATGTACCTTGAAGAAATTGAGTATTGTACGAATTTGTGTTAATGTTCTATGGTAAAAACCTATGAAGTGCTATGAGCATTGTGTGTAACCATGCATTATGTCATTAATCATGTGGAGAAAGAAAGTATGTAAGAATTCGACTAGTGGAGGCCGGGGTGAGTTGTCTAACCCTAGCCTTGGAGGTGGTACTTGGTGTGGAAACTCCAATGGCCCATGCTGATCTCATGGAGCTGGAGCGTACTAGCAAAGCTAAGTATGGGTAACCCCGACTAGTCACCGGAGAATATCATACTAGTTGAGGGTGCAAAAGTCGAAAGCATTAGTACCGATAACAGTTCTTATGGCTGTGTACTTACTCCTAGTTTACTTTCGAGATGAACTCAGATTGGTACCACATGTGCATGAGAAATAAAAGCTAGGTATTGCATTACATATGTTTGTGTGTTTTGATCCTTACAAATTAATATTATTTTGATTATGTATGTGGTATGTATTATACCTGTATCCATCATCATACTTTGAGCATGATGTGAAATGTATCTCACTCCCTTGTTTCCTAGTGTTTTCTATTTATGTCTGTGATACATAGATGATGTTTAGTAGGACCTTGAGGAGGAATCTTAGAATAGAGGCATTGGCCTCATTATAGTTTATTTTACAATATCTTTGGGTTTTGTCAACTCTATTAGTAATGTGACATCGGGGTTTTAGCTATTTATTGTTTCAGCTTTTGAACTTTGGATTAATAATTTTACTTCTTTAAATTGATTTATTTTCAAAGACTTGTAAGGCCAACTGTTGGTCACCATTTTTTGGTTAATCAGTAAAGTATCTTATGGAGTTTTAGTAAATGTGAGTTGTGCATATGATGTCCTTTACCGTTGTGAAAAAAATAAATAATAATAAAAATAAAAAATAAAAAATAAAAATAAATATATATATATATATATATATATATATACACACACACACACATATATACACACACACACACACACACACACATATATGTATGTATGTATGTATTATGAGCAAAAGCTAATTGACAAGGGAAATATTCATATTATCGGATACAAGAAGTTGTTGAAATTCATATTATTCAATTCATTATATTATGTAACAATGTATATTGTTTGAATTTTTATTTCATGATTTCAATCATAAGTTTTACCTTTATATTTTGTTGCTTTTGTCTGAAGTTGTGTATTTCTGCTTTAAAATGTTAATTAAAGGATAATATATGTGTGTGTGTGTGTGTACATACATACATATATATATATATGTATGTATGTATGTATGTATATACATATATATTTATATCCATATATGTGTATATATATGTGTGTGTGTATTGTATGTATACATACATACACACACACACATACATGTATATATACATATATATATGTATATATACATGTATGTGTGTGTGTGTATGTATGTATACATATGTGTATACATGTATATGTATACATATAATATATAATAGATTTTTATTTGATTATTTATTTTTTAATAAATATAATTTAGTTGATGTATTTTTTTTCACGTTGTCTCTATTTTAGTTGTGTGTTTTTTTTTCTTAAATACCATTTTTGTTTACTCTTTTTATTTCAAAATACTCAATAACAAAATTAAAAAAAAAACTAACAAAGGAATTATATGAAAATAAACATTTTACAAGGATTAAATTATAATTTTTAAAAATAAAATGAAAAGACGTAATATTTAAAAAGGATAAGAAGTATTTAAAAACTTGTATATATATATATATATTTATCGAAGTATATGGCTCGACTTACAAAATATATTAATTTTAACATATCTTGTTTTAATATTACCTTTCCACCGATTATTTTGTGAATTTAATTAAAATATACTGACAATGTAAAAATATTTTACATTATTATTTAATCATAGATTATTATGTATGATAAAATTATTTATTTTTATAATGACTAAATGAAAGACATATCTAAATTGATTTCTAATCAATTAACCAATTATGAATTTTTGTACACTAACATGTATTAAAATTAAACTCTTATTTTTATATTCAATCCACATCCAATTTTATTGAATCGAAAATAAAAGCTACTTAGATAATTTTAATCTTTCAATTTAACAAATGTTAGATGTTTATAATTGAAACACGCATGGAGTAAGCTGTTAGTATGAATTATAATGAAAGTTAATAGTCTATTTAGATGAGAGGAAAAAAAATTAACATAACATATGAATAACAGTGTATATTTTAATTAAAGATAAAATAAAGAGAAAAATATTAAATTTAAAAATAAAAATGATTTTTTTATTTTCTTTAATTTAAATTTCAAAAATAAAAATTTCTTGTCATTTTTATTCGTCTCAAATAAACAAAGATTGATTATTTCACCAAATAGAGCTGGCGGGATTGCGAAACATTGATTTGCAAATAAAGTTGTTTAAAATTCAAATTTCCCTCGCAGATAGAAAGAAAAACAATAGGTTTTGCATATTTTGTCTTATTCTAAGTGAATTTTAATTTGATTGGAAGCTGGTTGGGTGTTTGTTAGAATGTAACTGTCCAAGAACAGCTTGCAAGTTGCAAATGAAAAGCATTTGAATAAGCGAGCGCGATTTATGCCGGAACTGATATACTCATTGGTCCTGCTCTTACATATGACAAAACAACCTAAAAATCTACTAATTATTACCGTTTCAGCGTTACCATTAGAACACCATGACACAACTTCGAGTAGGTCTGACTGTACCATATAACATTTCCATATATATTAATGATAAACAGCTGTAGCTGTAAGATTTTTAAAAGGAAATAATGTTCTTTTTTTTTTTTTGGTTAGACCAGAAAATAATGTTCTTTACTGACTGTAGACGTGGACCCCACTCCATTCCCCTATACTTTGACTAATACCAAAGTTGTCTGTTATATTCCACGATTACATCAATCTCAATCTCTTCTGAAGGAGCCGAGAAAAGAAAAGAACGAATGTGCAAACTGTGTGAACACTGAACAATTCATGTGAGGAGTGTATGTCCATCAGTCATTTTTATTTTACCGGTTACTGTTTACTCTTTCCATGTGAGTAGCGTACGGTAATTAATATTCTGAATCAATAAATAAATACCCACTCTCGTTCCCCCCCTTTATAACAAGAAAAAGAGATTTGGTTTGATTTGAGAAAGGAGGTGAGATGGCATCGACATTCCGTCGGGCGATGTGGGAGCTCTCAAGCGTATCGGCGTGGCCAGAGACGTTGGCGTCGTACATAAGTCCTTGGTGGTCTCCACGAAGGTTGCTAAGGTGGTCGGGGCTGATGAGCGTTTCCATTGTGGACGAGTTGCTGTGGGGAGTGGTGACGGCATTCGAGTCCGTGGCTCTCGTCTCCATGCTCTGCTTCTTCTTCTTGTTCTGTGGATGTACCATCTGATCTGAACCCTTTGCGGAGGAGACAATCCATGTGGCTGCCTTGTCACACCCAATCTTGCTTCCCCTCCTTCTTCAATTTCGCCCTCGGCGGATTTTGTTTCTTATATGTTTATGCTCTTCTTCTTTTTGTAATGGAAATTTTGCCTAATGTTAATGGAAATGTAGAAAAGGCAGTTATTGAGAGCTGTTCTCAAAGTTCTAATCTCTACCTTTCTGGGGTTTTCATTGTTATATCTTGATGCATTTGGCGCTCGCTCTAAACAGAGCATGTTTAGGCTCTTTTTTTTTCTTTTTTTTTTCTGTATGTATAAGAAAGGAGTAAAGAAGAAAATGGCGTTTGAACTTGTCTCGATCCCCCATTTCAGTTCCCGACCTTTCTGTTTTGACGAGCTCACCGGAGAAAATAACATTGTGTTTTGGACTGACGGTACACGCTGTTTGGTAACTGATTGGAGGATTACCATTGTTTAAAGAGAGAAAGAATTTGAATAAAAAAACAGTGAAAAAATAAATGTATTTTTAAGCCGTTTAATATAAAAGAAATGAGAGAAAAAGTGAAAAAATAATATTATTTTTTGCTTGATTAAATTAAGGCTAAATTATATTTTTAGTTCTCTTATTTTTTTTAATCCCCAATTTTAGTCTTTCTATTTTTTTTAGAGACATTTAGTCTTTTTATTTTTAAAAATATGCACTTTTGATCTCCTTATATTTTTTTAGAGACATTTAGTTTTTTATTTTTAAAAATTCGTAATTTTGGTTCTTTCGTCAATTTTTTTGCATTGATCGTTAGTGGTTTAATATTGATTATGACGTGTCAATGTTGATTATGATTTTAACATGTTATTTAAGTATTAATACGTCAAAATTAACGTTAAATTACTAACAGTCAATATAAGAAATTTGACGAAAAGACCAAAATTACAGATTTTTAAAAATAGGAGAACTAAATGTCTCTAAAAAAATAGAAACCAAAATTGCAGATTGAAAAAATAAAAGGACCAAAAATTTAATTTAACCTTAAATTAAATAGAAGGTAAAAGATAATATCTCTAAAGAGTACTAGTATTATAATATAATATTAATATTGTTTTTTATTTTATTTCATTATGTTTAATTATACTATTTGATAAAAGACATAAATACTATTTCAAAACTATTAAGGTTAATATACTTTGATCAAGTAAAATAAATATTTATTTATCAAAATATTATGTATTTTTGTCAAAAAAAAATACTTTATTTCTAAAATATCCATAGAAGAATCTTAAATTTCTTACTATTTTTCGAAGCACAATTTTCGTGCATATCAATTTTTGTTCACGACATTAGTAATTTGTCAAAAAAATTTAATTACGTGTTTCTTACTAGTTTTAAAAGTACGATTCCTGTGCATATAAACTTCATGACATTATTAATTGCCCAAACTTTTTAATTACGGTTTTTCACATTGCTGTGAGGAAAGGTGTCAAAAAAAGTATCTATGAGAAAAAATATATATAAATCCTTTTTCTTTGTAAAAATGAGAAGATTGAAAAGGTAGCGAGATTCATAGTCTTTCTATCCCACATTTCTCAATTATATCAAACATAAAAAGATTTTATCTTTTTTTCTTTAGTTTTCTCCTTCCATTTTTTTTTCTTTTTACTATATCGCAACATTCATGACATTAACAATTTGTCTAAACTTTAAAGTTAGGGTGTTACAAGGCCCAATTACGTAAGATCCAAGAGGGAAGTCCACAAGTCTTATTGGCTCAAACTATTAGTAATGTTTTGGATAGCTGGACCTCTTATTATTTTTCTTTAATATTGTTGTCTTTTCCCTAAATCCTCAGCGTACAAATGTACATCTCAGATATGTTGTCTTGTTATTCAGCATCTATTTAAATGTATGAACCCTCGTCTTAGAGGATATGAATGAAGTATTTCCTTTATATTATTTTTCTTTTTTCTCTTACAGTTGTGTAGGTAGAGTAGCATAACCTTAGCCATCATTATAGACCTCACAACATTTTGGTGTTTTCATTTCGTTATTCATGCCTCCCAAAAACACCACTTGAGAGGTCGATGATGCTATTCAGACCATCATAGACAAGCTTGGGTCCCTCTAGTCCCAACTTGACACCAGCCAATAGACCATAGATTCCCTTCATGAAGCCCTTTCAAAGCCTTATGCACACCGTTCTCGAGCAACTCTATTCTCTTTCCCTATCACAGAACGCCCAAACCACTGGTATGACCTTGCCACCGCCACCTTCGTCATCTTTTCACACTAGAGCCAACACCATTTATACCTCACAGCTGCAAACCACACCCTTATCTACTGCTTTTACTCCTCCACCATTATGTAGTACAATAAATGCCCCTTTCCCCCCCACCTTTGGTTACACTGTCCCCACACTCCTCCAATATATTATCATCCTTTCTCCCGCCACCCTTTGTCCCCACTTCCCCTTTTAAACCCCAACCTTCCTTATGACAACCTAAACTTTAGCTACTACCATTTAACGGAATAAACCCATTAAACTAGTTATTTCAAGTAGAGCAATTCTTTCTCTTTTGTTAAGTTCTTCTAGGGCACTGTTTATCTATGGATGCTTTCTATATAAAAGGAGAAGCTCTTGGTACAAATGGATGTACCAAAACCACTAGCTCACTGATTAGGCCTCTTTTACGCA
>CM014735.1:36528905-36602013 GCA_004329165.1 Spatholobus suberectus | reverse complement strand
CGGAAAGTGAGAAATCCTTTTCAAGTTATTAAGAGAGTGTGAAATTATATTAGGAACTTAAAGAGAACAATTTTTAATATAAATTTGACAACTTAAGCATTTCTTTCTTCTTTCAAAGTGCAGGGATCTGCTATATCCCTGAAGCAGATACATAGCTAGCTAGCCTAGCTGTAGAGCAAGAAAGAAATGGAAAGCATGACAACTTAGTGCAAGCTTTAGATAAGCCTATAAAATAAAGTTATTATCATATCAATAGTCAATAATACTCATAGACAGAGCCAGCATCCACCAGAGTGAGAATCAAACCTCTTGGACTTCAACAGCACTAGCAACTTGTTTGACTTCCTTTGTTCTTCCAGCTTCTTCACTTCCTTAACTGGCTCTTCAATCTCAAAAGCTGAGACTGGGAATGTCCTGAAAAGCCCTGAAGGGGTCTTGAATGTGATCTTCCCAGTGGGTGGATCATCAACATAGATGTCACTCAGTGTGATCCAAACCAAGAGCTCCTTGGTCTTCACCCAGTCAGCTTCTTGATCTTACCGACCTCAACATAGGCAGTGATCACAGGAGCATAAGACACTAGCTTCCCAATCTTGTCAAACTTGTGGCTTATGCTCTTCTTCTGCTTCAGCCACACGAACCCACTTTCCTTCTCGTACCCGCATTCCTCAATGTCCTTCAAGGGCAAAAGGCCATTGGGTAGCCCCACTTCCTTCAACAGAAACTTGGACTTTTCTTGGCAGAGTTCATCTCCATGGTACACTCTGATTTGGCCTTGATCTCTGCAGTCACTAGAGACATCTTTTCTCTTTTTCTGATATTAGAAGGATCAGTTAACGTTATGTGGTTTGGTTATGAAGGATCAAGGGAGATTGGTGGGGTTCATATAGTTCTAATGCTATGACTTTGCCCTTCTATCTCCCATAAACTTCAACGAATGCCACTGTCGTGGCCCCATACTGCCATTAATTTGTAATATGTTATGTTCTGTAGTAGCTCACTATTAAGGTAGTTGGTAGGCAAAACGTGTATCTTAAATGTCGCTGCATCTCGTTAATAGCTGCAACAGTGCAATTGTATTAAATAGTATTCAAACGAGTGTCTTTTTGCAGTAACTTTTTCAATAAATTTTGTTTGAGGCAGGTGTACTTCTCTTGCTCTTTCTTACAACTATATCAATTTTAGGAAGGATTCAATACAGTCCAAAATCATACACATTTTTATCCAAAAAAAAAAATCATGCAAATTCAAGCAATCAGCGCTTTAACAACTATTGGACAAAGATAGGATGGTTTAGATCATAAATGTGAATGTGTGTTATTACAGACCGCAGGTAATTCGGATTCCAATTTTTACCATTTTAGAAAAGTGTTGGCCATCTTATATGCACATATGTTTGTTGTTGACTTTATCATTGTATGAAATCTTAATCCTTGAATGATTTTTATTAATATAATATAAAATTGAAGAAATAAACGGTAATATTATGATATTTGACCGTGTCAAGTTTTTTTTTTTCCCCACTGTAGAGGATCTTTCCATGCTTTGATTCCTCGTATCTCTTGTATTGTATGCACATAAGTAATTTTAAACACGAAGTATCAGATAAATATGATGGTTTCTTTTAATTAAAAGAAATGTTTCTCTGATTAGATTATTGATTTATTGTCTTTAGTGTTTTTCTTTCACTTTCAATTCATAAGAGTTAGGTCACCTGACAGTATGGCTAATTTTCTAACGGAAAACACATTTATATGCCTTTTATTATAGTGAACTAAATTATTATTCTTTCACCAGTTACTACCGAAAGAAATTAACAACTCGATCGTTAACATATAAATTAAGATGAGACATTATTCATACTTCATGCATTAATTCTCTGAAAAGAATATTAAAATTTTAACAATAAAAAATATGACACAAAATTACGAAAATTGACAGAGTGAATGTTTGTGACATCTAAAAAAAGTTGATTTGATAAACTATTTTGAGTTGAATATTTCATAGTCGGCACCAGTAACCTAGAAAATTAGTTAGAGTAGCAGTAACTTAGGAGTGCAATATGGATGAACTACCACGTTATTGTTGACATAGTTCTTCAATTATTTCTTTAAAAAAAATTATCGAAATTTCTTGAACCTTGAAAGGCATATATATTATACGGTTGAAAATTTAATGCATAATAAAAGGGTGAAGCGTGTTTGGCTGGAGACAGAAGCCAATGAGCATGCTTGACATGTAATATGGTTGGGAAGGTGGCCTATTTATTTCGTAATAAATATTTGTGACGAATGAATGGATTAGCTGCTAGCCTGCTATCCAACACACCTCACATCATATTTAATTAGTTTTTACTATTCTTTTAATAAAGACTAATTGACACTTGTTTTAAGAAAATATTAATTAAGTAGTAGTACTTAATATGTTTATTAAATATTTAAATTTAAATTACTTAAAAAATAAATATTAAGTAAATTTATATTTAAATATAATAAATTTTTATTTTTATTTTTTTAACCAATATTTTAAGGAAATTCATCAACATTAAGCCTTTAATAATTACTAGAAAATATCTAAATATTTGTAAATATAAATGAAATACATAAAAAAAAACTAATTTAACAATATTTAAGAAAAATTGATTTAATTGATAGAAGATTGCTTCATAAAAAATTAAAATAATAATATAGAAATTTAAAATTTTTAATTTTAAAAGTTTAAATTGTAAAAATGTTAACTTATATCAATTATTAAAAAAATAAACTCATTATCAAGGTGAATTACTTTTAAAATTTAAGTTATTTATAATTTTGCTATTTTAGAGAATCGTGACATATATATATATATATATATGGGTTTGCTAACATATACCTACTCGTTTTTAGTTAAAATATATTACAAGTTAGCATCATTAGTGTACTTTAAGATACATTGTACTTATAGCTTACTAACGTACTTCAACTAAAAAATATGTGTGTATATTAGCAAATGTTTATTTGCTAATGTACACACATTTATTTTTAGTTAAAATATTTAGCAGTTATACCATGGTGTGTTTTAAGATACAGTGTAGTTATAACTTGCTAAAGTATTCTAACTAAAAATAAGTATTGTACATTAACACTCTCATATATATAATATATATAATAGATATCATATATCTATAAGTGGCGGCTCCTCTATGGAATAAAATTCGCTTTTTTTCAAAATAAACAGATTTACTCACTGCCCATTTCGTGAATCTTGAATACACTATATTTTTAAATAGTTATGTTAAAGTTTTACACAAAGATTAAAAAAGTAGTAACAATTAAGAAACTATAAATTCATTTGACTATATTACTGTCTCACTCTGTTAATACTCTTCTATCCCACTAAATGCTGAAACCAAAATATAAGGATAAGTTAAAAATATTAATATTTCAATTTTACAAGCGTGTTTTAAAAGTGTGTTGCTAGCACTCCTCTTTCTAAGATACAAAAATAATTTTAAACAAACTAAAATTCTTGACATGATAGTTATTTTTTAAATAGAAAATTTAATTATTTCAAAACAAAAATGTATTTATTTTATTTATCATTTATAAAATTATTTTAGACAATCATTATTTACTTTGACATACTCAAAAAGAGTTATTTTTCATTTACTTTCATAACTACTGTTCTAATAATATCATAAAAATATATAAATGAATGATAATATAAAAAAAAATTAATATCTGATTTTTTTTTAAACAAACAAATTTTTCGACATTAAATTTTACTATAAATCATTCGCAAAAAGAAAATATTCTAACTTCAACTTTCCTCAAACTATTTTACCTATAAATAAACTTGATCGTAACAAAACACGTGAAAAAGTACATCCTCTTGAGCCGGGTCTTCCTCATTCCTAAGCATAAAGACGAGTAACTTGCATCAACATAAAGGGAATCTAAAAAATCTGTTATCAAAGGTTCGCTGAATCAATTTCTGTAATTACAGACCGTCGGAGATTAATTGGAACTCCATTATTTTCTCATTGCCCTTTGCTTTTAGTCATAGATTAAGCAAGACTTATGTCTCCACGAAGCATTCATGGCAGAATTGCACGGCCTCCTTTGTCTATTTTTTATATATTTTTCTTTTACACAAAGTAAGTTTGTAATGCAAAAAATAATATTTGATTTACAAATTAAATCTTCATCTTGAATTATTAAAATATAAGAAATAATGTGATATTAAAATCTTATTAAAAATCCCGTTCAACAAATGTTTGATTTTATTTAAATAGAGGACCATTTTATCCCATTTAACTCTACATGTAATTTATATATTACAAGGACAAAAACAAAAAATAATACACTGAAATCAGTTTTATTTTAATGGGATCTCTAACCTTATAATTGAATTTCATATTAATTCAAATTTAATTTTTTATAATGAGTTCTAAACGTAAAATTTAATTTTTCAAATCTAATTATATTATTTTTAATGATCCCAAATGTAACCAAAGCTTGCTCCCTCTCTCTCTCTCTCACACACATTATTGATTTCTTCCTAGGGATGACAATGAGTCTAGATTAAGTATTATATAACTCATCCTCATACTCGTGTTTAAAAAAAATATAAGTATCTAGACTTATTACTTGCGTGATAATTTTAATATTTTGGGTAACTAAGTACTTATAACAATACTGATTATATGCACTTTAATTAACTATGAAAAATCAATTAATGAAATAATATTGATTAAAAATATTAAGTATAATTCAATTAAATACTATTCAAAGATGTTTAATAAAACATTACAAATATTACAATACACTTCCACAACAACAAATTTATAACTGGGTTGGTGCTCTCTAAAATCTATTAAAAAATAATACATTGCACTACTTAGTTTTAATCATAAAGTCAAAATTAATAATCCAAATTGAAAAGATTGCGAATGTTTATTTTACCTTATCTTCAAATTCAAGTCTTAACACACTGTAAATGTTTGGTCTTTCATGTGATAATATTATTTTGGTCCAATAATATCCATTCAAACTAAACATAGAAAAATAATTATTGATTAGACTAAATACAAATCTAATTAAATAAATAGATTAGTGTGATAATTATTATCTTCCTTTCACGTTTCAACATTAAAGAAACACCGAAAAAGCCTCTTAGGTTTCTAAATTTTATTTTTTTAATTTATAGTTATATATGTGTATGTGCACATGCATGTGTGCATGAAATGAGGTGTGTACTAAAATACACATACTCACACTCATCCCAATGCAAATAACTTCCATATTAGTACTCATTAAATGAGTAATAATCTTTACTATCATGGTTAACTACAGCACTCATTGGGTCCTTTACTCATACCCATTATAATATTATATATATCCTCAAATGAACCAATTAGTTAGTTGAGTAATAGCCTGTGACTGGGGATTATATGTCCAATTTAACTTCGTAAAGTCACTACCTACGTGATTATTTTATATATTTATTATGTTCTGTAATGTTTTAATGTATGAAGTGTTGGACTTCATCAAATCTTCTCGCAGAGGGTTTCTTAAGATTATTACCATATTTGACAAAAAGTTTGTGCAAAAGATTACATTCCAACAGTAGTGAACAATTTACCTGGAGTCGGCCATTTGTTGATATCATGAATCATCAATCATATACAACAGTGAAGCACCGGCCAGGAAATGAGCCATGATTGTGCAGCAAAAATTATGGAACACATCAAGCGGAAGGAACACAACAAAGATTACCTTTGGTTGAAAGGAAAGAAAGTGAGAGAGGAGAGAAAATTTTGAAATTTGTATTGAAAAGAAAATAGAAAGAAAATAATTTAAGTTTTTGTTAAAGTCAATTTTTTTCTATTTTTCTTTCATTTTCTTCGTCAATCAAATAAAAGAAAATATATTGTTATCCATATTTTCTTTTCTCTCTATTTTCTTTTCTTTCATCCAAACCCAAACACACCATAAATGACATACACCCACCCCACCCCCTCATTTTCCCCATCAAGATTATAGAGTACATGTTTTCCAGGTTGCAAAAATATATGCAGGAGACCAAAATAAAGGATAAAAATTCAGTTACTGCTCCGAACAATGCCATGCACGTCTCAAGGATTCACTGTCCTGGTTCTTGAATGCAAGCAGATGGGCAATATCAATTGGGCGTAGCTCTCTAGTTGTTTTGGGTGTCCACCGCCCCCATTCCATGGCAGAAATTGTTTAGCAAGGACTCAATATGTTTCACTTCTTTTGGGATTGATGCTGTTAGGACCTGTGTTGTTTAGCAAGAACTCAGTTACTGATTCACTGTCACCGGTATGTATATAGGACAGCATTTGTAATGCTGTTTAGGAATTTGTCGAAGAACAAAACTTAGATGTTATTTCTTAGTTGCTAGTAATGTTGTTTTTAAGTTAAAATTGGAGTTTTACCATGATAACTTAAACTGACCTTTAATGCAGTTACTGAGGTAAAACTCTAGAGAATGGTATGGCACCACAATCACCTAAGGAATAGCACCTAAATTACCGCTGCTCTCCAATAAAAACATAACGTGCCCTATTTTTAAGACACCTTATTCTAATTTTTTAAAACAAATGCTAACTAATGTGGTAAGGTACTATTTAAGGAGTCAAAAATAGAAAGCTTTTATTAAAATGTTATTAATTTTCTCCCACCATGATTTCCAATCAATCCCTAACATGATTTCCAGTAAAAACTTAATATTTATTAATATTTTAACCAATGTTCTAAGTAAGGCTCTTATAAAGTATTCATAAATGTGGTGTAAAAAGACTCACCAGAGTCAGCTTAGTAGTGAGGGGTTAAGATAGTTTGTACGAGGTCCTAAATTCAAATTTTGTTGTTATCATTGTACAAAAAAAAATGTGGTGTAAAAATAATTCACGACATGTTTTTATTGAAGAATATCACTGCAAAACTTGAAGAAACTGAAACCTCTCTCCACACACCCCAAGAAAAAGTCACTGTTGATTTTTTTTTGTTTCTGCTGGCTGGTTTATTTTGATACTCGTAGAAGCAATAGTTGTAGAGATATATTTATTTAAACCAAGTGCATCCAAGTTTGTAAATATTCTAAGAATTAAATTCTGATTAATTATAAGGTTATTGATGGAGATTAATCTGGTACCTTGATTAGTTTCTAATGTACCAATCACCTTAATATTTTTTGGTTTCTGGTAAGACAACGATGGATCACACAGCTAACAAAGAACACATTTAATGATACTGTATAAGACAACTGCGTGTACTGTACCTAAGAATTCCTAATACTTCACGGATTTCAAAGATTATTGTGACTTGTGAGAAGCAACAATCGATAAAATACTTGACAACTCATCAAGGGTACTAGTATCCTAGAAAAAACCGTACCATAGCAGCGTGTATCACTCAATTATGCATTGTGACATCATTTAAGAGTTTGGCTTTGACAACTATTTAACAATCAAAATCTAGATTAAACCGAAAAGTATAGCCAATGCTGAGTCAAAAATCATCCTCTGTTTGTCAGATAGTAAGTTTCATACGTGCAAGTGCCTAGTTATTTTTTAAAAGGATTAAGTGTTTACTTGAAACCTGAATTGTTATTTAGTTTTTCATGGTTCTGTTTATCAGAGACTCCATTTCTAGAGTTCCTTATCCTTAAAATAATGAACTCCTCTATTGCAAGTTTGCAACCGTTGCAACCGCATATGCATCTTTCATTCATTATTCTAACGCTCAAAAGAAGCACAATCAGCAGATATCATCTAGCTGTCACCAATTGACATACTAGTTGCTACTGCAATATTTTTAAAGAAATTACCTCGTAACCAGTTTCTGTGATGAGAACCTCATCCTCAATCCTTATCCCAATGCCTCGATACCTGCAATTGGACATCTTCCAAGCTTTATTATATGGGTCTTGCTAACCAGTGCCCTAAGGAATCAATAAGTAGAAAAATTTTATTGAAGGTGTTGCATCGAAAATCATGGAAAAGTGCACTGCTATATTTTTCAAAAAAACTTTCTATTTTTGATTCCTTAACTAGTGTCCTAACGGGTTAGCATTTTCCTTATTATATTGCACAAGAAACAGAAACATTTAATGCCAAGATTGAAGACCACTTAAATGCTCACATGGAATATATGGTGAACAAATATTGAGATTATTTAAATGATGTAACGGAAGTTATGGACAGTGAATGACTAAAAAGTCGAGTAGAATACATGAGTAAAAAATAAAATCCATATTATGTTTAGCCCAAATGTACAACTGGTACTACGACTGAAATAGATTAAGTAAAATTCTTAATTTGCATATAAAAAATTGAAGATCCAAAAATGGACATACATCTCTTGACAGATTAAATAATTTAGGAACTATACACATGTAGAACTTTGGGTCCCATTGGGTTCAATCGAATGATTTTAATAGGAATACAGATAAGAATGGTATAGCCATTTCCATTAGCAAGTGTGTTATGATTAAATGACTATTCCATTCTAGTCGTATACTAGTCTGACAAATCAAAACATTTTTTATGACAGGATGGAACCGGTGCAGTGGCAGTTGGGGGGTTGGTGAAGGTAGGGCCGTGATGGTGCGGCACTGGTAGAACATGATTTTTAGCATTTTTATAAAAGACATAGGGTATAAAGGTAATTGCAGTCAATTTTGATGGAACGAAATAAAGTTCCTATTTTGGTGGGAATGGCTATTCCCTCTTTTTGATGGTATAAGAGCACCCTAGGCATTGACTAGTCTCATTCCAAAATTACAAATAAGAACTAAGGGAATCAAGAAGATTATGAACAGGCAGGGTAATCGGTGCTAAAACACCCTTGGAAATTAGAATCTGGTAAATGCAACCAGATTATTGGAAGGAAAAATGAAAGGTAAAATTCTTGGAGCTAGTCAAGGGAAACAAACTCCCATGAATTTGCACCTTTAGTAGATTTAGCTGGTAAACAAGGAAAATTGCGTTAAGAGGAGCAAGCAATGGGAATCATCAATTTGTTAAAATGCAAGCTCTTTAATCAACCTCAATAAGTACCTCTCTGGACCATTAAAAGAAGATGGGATGTACACTCCTGGTTCAATAGTTATTACCTGCACACAGCCACACAAATAAATTAAGAAAAAAAAAAAAAGAACAGGCTGTCAGCTAATATGGGTACACATGATGTCTATATGCAACTCTGAAGCATAGGTCCACATATGCAGGCAATCAAAACTCCGAAGAGGTTGTCTTGCTTAAAGAGGAATAAAACTAAGTGGCAGTGTTCACCCGCATCAATTCACCAAATCACCACCTAATCCCCAGCACACAAAAAAAATTATGTACGTTGTTAATTGAGCCAGAAATTATTTTGCATTTATATTACATAAAATATGTGGTGGTGATAACCGGCAAAGAGCCCCAGGGTGTAAACTTTAAAACTTCATTGATCTAGCTCTAGCTTTAAGATATTTTTATGCAGCAGAGTTCTTCTAATACCAGTTAGCTGAGAGTACCTATATGAAAACAGAAAAATATGAGCTGGCATTGGCATACTGCAGCTATGAGACAAAATTTTGGAATAAAGGGCAATATTTGATGAATTATTAAACGTAAAATAAAAAGAAAATGATGAAAATACTGGACCAGTACTTTAATGAATAAATATGCCTTCAAATCTTGAATAGGCACCAATAACAGGCTTAGGTGCAAACTAGTTTTTAGAAAACACTGATCGGGTACAACTGTACAAGAACATTTGACAATTTTCATTTAATTAAAGAGATACTTTAATGTGATTTTGAAATCAATGATATGATGGTACTTGATGAGAAGAAGAAAAAGTAAGAGACGTGACTGAATCCTTGTGTCAATGTACACAGTGGAGTGTAGTATTATATAGCATGGGTAGTAATTACGGAGAAAATAATTACTTAATTACCATAGTTTTGTAAATTCTAGAATTGCCTAATTACCATAATGATATCTAACAATATCCAACAATTAACTAATTATCATAATTAAAGATATAAGATAATATCTACCACTGCCCCTCAAGTTGGAGTATATAAATCATATGCACTAAGATTGTTACAAATATAATCAGTTTGAGAGCCCCTCAAAGACATGGTGAAGACATCAACTAATTGATCATTAGAGTTGACAAAATTAGTTGTGATGTCACCCATTAAGATCTTCTCCTTGATGAAGTGGCAATCTACCTCAATGTGCTTAGTTCTCATGAAATGCCAGATTTGAAGCAATGTGCAAGGCAACTTGATTATCACAAATGAGTGTCATTTGTGTAACATCTCCAAACTTCAGTTCTTTGAGCAACTGTTTGGAACAAATAAGTTCACAAGTGGCTAAAGCCATGACTCGATACTCTGCTTCTACACTAGACCATGCAATGACATTCTATTTTTTACTTTTCTAGGAAATCAAGTAACCACCAATAAGAATACAATATCTGAAGATGGATCTCCTATTAGACGGAGAACTTGCCTTTGCATCTAAATATCCCACAACTTGAGTATGACCTTTATCTTCACACGAAAGACCTTTTCTTGGAGCTCCTTTGATATAGTTCATAATATGAATAACAACATCCCAATGTCCTTCACAAGGAGAGTTAAAAAATTGACTCAATACACTAACTGCAAAGGAAATATCTGGTTAGGTGACAATGAGAGAATTCAGCTTCCCAACCAGTTGTCTATACCTCTTTGGACTTGAAAGTGGCTCCCGCCTAATCTAGTAGAAGTTTAGAATTGGGATCCATAGGTATCTCAACAAGCTTAGCATTCATCAATCCTATTTCCTTCAAAATATCCATTGCATACTTCCTTTGGGAAATGTCAATATCACTCTTGGCTTGTGCTACTTGTATCCATAAGAAGTAACAAAGTCTACCAAGATCTTTGTTTAAAAATGGTGGCACATGTGCTGCTTTAACTAGGTGATGCCATGGTGATCACTACCTGTAATAACAATGTCGTCAATATAAACAACCAAGTAGATACATCCCTCAGTGGAATGGTGATAGAAAACTAAGTGGTCAACCTCCCTCTCAAACATGCCAAACTGCTAAACCACGATACTGATTCTACCAAACCATGCCCTGGGAGACTGTGTGAGTCCATATGAAGATTTGTGAAGACGACATACTAATCTAAAAGACTCTCCTTGGGCAACAAAGCTAGGAGGTTACTCCATATAAACTTCTTCAGAGAGATCAACATGGAGAAAGGCATTATTGACATCAAGTTGATATAAAGGCCAATGATGAATAACAGCTATGGACAAGAACAACTTGACAAAAGACATTTTAGCCACAAGAGAAAAGGTGTCAAAAAATCAAGCCTAAATACCTATGTATAACCTTTGGCCACCAAACGAGTCTTGAGGCAATCGATCATGCCACCAGAGCCAACTTTAAAAATGAAAACTCAACTACAATCAACCAAAGATTTTCCCTAAGGGGAACAAGGTTCCAAGTACCACTGCTTTGAAGTGCACACATCTCATGAAACATTGCTTACTTACAACCAAGGAGTTTTAGAGCTACACGGGTAGTCTTAGGAATAGACATAGAAGACAAAGCTGAGAGACAAATATAGTGGGGAGGAGACTGACGATAATAGCTCAATATGACATAATGGGGTGAAGGATTACGAGTAGAGTGAATACCCTCCGAAGAGCAGTGGAAAGATTAGTGTCTGGTGAGATAGTTAGGGGAGATGAATGAGTTGGGGCTAGAGGTGAGTCAGAAGTGTTATAAGCATCAAGTGATGGCGCCAAAAGAGGAGGATGGAATTGACAATGATACACTCGCAACAGAGGAGGATTCTCTTGTGGCTCAAGTGGACTAGTAGACATATCTGGTGGGGTATAGGTGACCGAAAAAGGAGGAGGAGGAAGAAGTAAGTCAAAAACAAACTTAGACTCAAATGTGGAACCAAAAAAAGAAATAGACTAAGAAAAGGTAACATCCACTGAGACTAGGTAACGACCAAGTGAAGGAAAACATTTATAACCTTTTTTAGACTGACTGTAACCAAAGAAGACACACTTGTGAGAATGAGTAGAAAGTTTATCACGATTAGGACTAAGATTATGAACAAAACATGTCAAGCCAAAGACATGAGAAGGTAGAGGGTGAAGGGATTGGTGAAGGAATAAAATAAAGTGAGGTATTTTATTGTCGAGTACTGACCAGGGCATGCAATTAATGAGACAACAAGCAATAAGAATAGCATCATCCTATAAACAACAAGGAGCATTACCATGGAGCAAAAGAGTCTAAGTAGTTTCAATTAAGTGTTTATTTTGCATTCAGTGATGCCATTTTGTTAGGAGTATAGGCATAAGATGTTTGATGCCAAATGCTATTAGAGGCCATAAAAGATTGAAATCGTTGAGATAACTTAGCATTATCACTGCGCAAAGTATGAATTGGAACACCAAATTGATTTTTGATCTCATGATAAAACTATTGAAAAATAAAAAATAACTTGACAATTTTTCATTAAGAACAGCCAAGTACATCAAGAATAATTATCAATAAAAGGAGACAAAATACCGATAGCCTAAGGTGGACAAACTACAACTCGGACCCCAAACATCAGAGTGAACTAAAGTAAAAGGAGACACAATTCAACAATTGACACAACTAGGGAAAGAACTACAAATATGTTTTTCCTAATTGACACGATATACATAATAAACAGGATAACTTGGAGAGACTTAGCACCGAGTGTTGAAGCTTGGCAAGACTAGGGTGACCCAACTGAGCATGAATGAGCAAAGGAGAATCCACCACCAAAGCAACAAGCGCAAAGGTGTTGAGTCTGTATAAGCCAAAGGACTCACATTCAGTGCCAATCATTTGCCTCAAACTCCAATCATGTAAGAAAACTGAATCTTTAGTAAAGGAAACCACGCATAAAAGACATTATTAAAGGAAAGAGATGGAAAGGGTGAACAGTAGCAAGCCCTTGAGATAATGTTTGGGAGCCATTAGCTACAATAACTAAAGGTAAAAAAACCAGGAAAAAAAAAAGTTTAGAGAAGAGATTTGTTACCAGTGATGTGATCGGTAGACCCAAAGTCAAGGACGCAAGAACCAAGAGACAAAGAATGAGACCAGCAAAAGAATTACTCGTGTGTACAACAAAAGCAATGGAATTGGAGGCTTAGCGCTCCTCATACCACCGAAGGATGTTAGTGAAAATGGCTAGTGGTGGTTGTTGAGGATAATTGGCCTGTGCAACATAATCAAAAGAGGTCGGAGCAAAACGAGGCGGTGAAGTTTGTGCGGCATTAGCTAAGCAGAGAGGACGACCATGAAAAACATAACATCGATCAATAGTGTGGCTCGGCTTATAACGATGATCACAATAAAGGCAAGGTTTGCCCGATTTGCGGGATCAATCATGAGAACTACTTCGAGATACAAAGGCAAAAGAATCAATAGGCGTAGAAGGAACATCCACAACAGAGGGGGCTTTGGGTGGCACTTGCAATAAAGTAGACCGTGTAGTGTTCAAAGTAAGAACAGTAGGAGAGCCCAAAATCTAGTCTTGAATAGAAGAATATTCCACAAGTAACCCACATAAGGCTAACAACATGAAAAAGGTCTTCCACTGTTCCAAGTTCCTAGGCTACGGTGGCAACATGGGGGCAAAAGCTCTATGAAGTCATGAACAGGATCGCAAACTTTGCCCAAATATTCAGACATAGGATCATCAAGGCGGCAAGGGGCAATGATACTCGTGGGATTGGTAAACCCTATAAAGGCGTTGAGTATCATTTGTGTAAAGAACCCATGCTTGTTCCTAAACTTCTTCACAAGTCTTGTGAGCACAAAATATATGCATCAAAGAGGGTTGAATGGTGGATTTCAAACACTACACAGTTGAGCATCAATCTTGTTCTAGTTAGAATGATCAACCTCTAGGATAGAATCAATTGCCATGGTCAAGTGATCAATATAGCATTGACCCTTAAGCCAAAGCTTGATGTCAAAAGCCAAAGTGTCATAGTTGGTCCCATTCAATTTGTTAATAGTGAGGCAAGGACATAGTTGGTGAAAATAGGAGGATCGGCCATGGGAGGGATAGAAGACACCATGGATCAACCCAAAAGAGAGAAACAATTTGTAACAGGCTAATAGCAAGAAAAAAGGAAAACACAAAAGGAAAGAGGGCATGGAATGGGCAAAGAAAGCATAGATTGGAGTAAAGCATAGTAGGTTGAGCACAACAGCGTTGACAGCAACTGAAAAGAGTGACAAACGGCAGCAGAGCAACGGAAGCAGAGACGCAGTAGGGCCAAAACAAAAGAAAAAAATAGTGCTAGAAAAAGAACAAGGCAGCGATACTACCCGGAAACCAAAGAGATGCAGATTCCGCAAAATTTTGGCATTGATGGAGTGGATCCACCGGGAAGACAAGAAATAGAGTTGTCTCTTGTTAGGCTCTAGATACCATGTTGAGAAGAAGAGAAAGTAAGAGACATGTCTGAATCCATGTGTCAGTGTACACAACAGTGTATTATTATACAGCATGGGTAATAATTACAAAGAAAATAATTTCCTAATTACCATAATTAAATAAATCTAAGAATTGTCTAATGCCATAATTAAGGATATCTAACAATATCCGACCACTACCTAATTACCATAATTAAAGATATCTAACAATAATAATATCTAACAGCACTGAACAAATAGAAGTACGTTCCTAACAGGTGCTAAACTATCTATTAACAGAGAATAGGTAGAACTAGAAGTGCAGAACGCATTTATTCTCCCATTATGTTATTTTCTTTTAAAACACAAACAGTATCTTCCTTCTATAAATAAATACTTTTATTTACTTTTTATTTTTTGGGTTGGTTTGGGTTATGAGAATTAAGAATTGCAGACTATCAGTTTTTCATAATCATTGTATGCTGGGGACGGAATTTCTGTGAATATATGCAATGTAAAGTGGGGACTTACCATCCCAAAGATAGTTTGCAGAAAATACATTGCCTACCAATTTGTTGTTTGTATTAAGAATTTAACATTACTCGTATTTCAATTTCTCCATATTCTAAATCCTTATATATAACAAAAAACGGCATTATAATTTTTGGGATCAAGGCAAAGATAATCTTCACTATCCACATATGACAAGGGATTATTAATATTGTCTGTCAGTGGTAGAAATTATCTCAAACTTATAGAAAGAGATGGAAAAAATGAAACTGATGCTCAATCAGGGAAACAACTTACAACACCTGGCTTCAGAGGACAGTCAAAGCTGACCATTGAACAATCATGAATGTCCATCCCTAGATAGTGACCTGGACCAATAAAATGGGATTAGATATATATATATATATGCAGTATCTCTTGGCTATCACAATTTTTTGTTTCCAAACTTCAAACTAGCTTATGAATTTACAAAACATTATTTTTCTGATGGCCATGGCCACATATTGCATGCTTTGTCAGCAAGCAGATTTGAGCACAAAGCTACCTATAGAAGTTGGGTTCAGCTTATGGTAGGAACTGCTTCCAACATCTCTCAAAATCCCAAGCTCTTTGAGTCCTTTCTGCAGCATTTCAACCTATGCAACCAGATCTTTCACGTTTCAATCTTTGTATAGCTTCAGCTAGTGGAATAAAGAATAATACAGCATTCAAAAGTGCAAAAGGAAAAGGTAAGATGACACTCAACAAATAAAGATGGGTCTGTCAAAAGATACTCGGGCCACTAGCACACACTAATTGTTGTTACTGATTATGAGATAGTGTTCATCACGCATAGGGCAAAGCAAAAAAAATTTTGGGGTAGAGAGGGGGATGTTGATGCAAAACGAAGGCTTGAAGAAAAAATTTGAACATTAACTAAGCTAAATGCAAAAAAAAATTAAAAAAATAGGTTCAGTTCCACTTGAAATCTTGAGACAGAATTTACAGTCAGGCAATAGATACATTCAAACGAAAGTACACAGCTGAATTATAGGATAGTTTCAACAAGCCTATAACAGAAACCAGAGATAATTAATTCCCTTTTGTATCTCCCCAAATTATTATAGAATAAAATAAGAATTAATCAAATGACAGTGCTGAGAAGATTTACAAATGAGTTTCACATAAAAAATGGATATTAAGAGAAACCTTTGCTTTAGTACCCACATGGCCACATAGCATAACAACCAGCATCCAACATTGAGGCAAACCAAAATCTAGTATTTGTTTGCTAATACTGGAATAGAAACAATCACAAAAGTTGTTCAATCAAAAAAAGACATTCAAAATATGCAGATGGACCTGCTATATTATTACCAAATATATGCTGATGTAAGTTGCTACTAGCTAAGACAAATTATTTTTACTTAATTACTATAACATTCTACATATAGTTAAATATTTCCTAAATAATTTCATAGTTTTGATCAGTTAATTGTGAAAGTACTGCTTATTCCTAAGCAGATCATTCAGAAAGTTTTAAGATTAGAATAACTAAGGATACTTTTTCCTCTCAATCCCATCATGAACTGGAAAAGAAAAGAGCAACAGAAAACAAACACAGCTTCTAATAATAATGACCTATAATTGTGTCAATCACCAACTCTCCTTAAATATTAAGTTGTTAGGTGAAGGCTCATAAATGGCATTATTATATCTACAACACAACCCCTCGTGTTGAAGGGATGGACAATCACAGGCCCACCCAAACTTGTGATGAAATTCAATTTTTATTTAGAAACATGAGGGCGGCAAGGATTAAGCTCTTGACAATGGTCATAGAGGCTCTAATACCACGCCGATCACTAACTCTCCTAAAAGCTTAAGCTATTAGATGGGTTTTATGAATGACAATGACCTTATTACATCCCTGGCAAATGGAAAAGGGGATAATAAAAAAGGCATACCGAATGGTTGTGTATTTGCCGAATACTGGCACCAGGCTTACAAAGTTCCACACAATGCTTATTTGTTTCCAGTATAAGCTCATAAAGCTCCTCCTGAAATATACAAGAAACGATGACATTCATATGAAAAGTGGCAGGAATAAAAGAGCAAAGCAATATGTGGATTTAGCAGTTTTACTTTATCTCATATTTCACTGGGCATTAATAAGGAGCAAAAACTAAGATTCAAACATTTTTAGGTCATAGCATACCAAAAGCAGAGAAAGATCCTACTCATATTACATATTGCCATCCCAATGGTGAGCAGATGCAAGCTTTTGGCCCATTCAATCCCTTAAAGAAAAGCAAGAGGAGGGGGAGAATCTATCCCTAATTGAATGTCCATGCATGAATAAATTATTCAGAGCATATCTCACCAATTCAATATATTTCTATACACAAAAATCTCCATTTTGGCTATAATGACTGACTAGTATGTCATCTTCTGTCTCTTGTCATGGAGCTCCATAAAAATGGGCAAGCCTTCTGGTTGTTTATTGAAATTTCAAACAAGACATCAATAGGAAGCTGGAACTAGAACACAGTTGTACAGAAGAAATCTCACCGAGTTCCTTCTTCTTCCAGTGATATAAGTATTAAATCAGGGTTTGTACAAAATACTGAAGATAAACACAAAATAGAAAAGCAAAGTGTTGGAAAGACACTGCAGACCGCAGCCTCCTAGAGGTCTGCTTCCTCCCTTTTCAATTCTCACTTTCCTTGTCCCCTCCTCTCTGTTTCCTCTCTTCTTATTCCATTTCACTAATAGAATCAAGTCTTTACCCAACCTTCATTGTTTCCAAGTTGTTACACTATACTCCCCAAAAATAATCCCTCCTCATATTTCTGTCATAGCCATGCACGTGTAATTCCCTGATGCCCTTGCCTTTATTCCTAAAATGCACATTAGTGCGGTAGGCAGGATGTTAACATATATGTATCCTCAATCACAACTAGAGGTAAACTACATCTAACTCTAAGTAAGGAATTTAATCTTCACCAAGAAGCCATTTCCCTTAAATCTTGAAGTATCGAGTGTAGACTTGAGCAAATTAAAATATCAAAACTACCAACACTTCACATTATTTGTTGAGAAGGAAATCTCTTTAGCGCCTTCCCTCCAAGAAAAAAAAAAAGGAAAATACGGAGTTATTTGGTTTGAGAAAATGTTTTCAATGTTCATTTTCTGTTTTCACTTTTAATTACAAAAATGTCACCCTGTTTTCATTATATTTTTTGTTTTTAAAGGTTTGAATAGGAAACAGTGAAAACAAACCTTTGACAACAGAAAAAGTTATTTTCACTATTTCCTTTACAAACCTTTGACAACAGAAAACAAATGAAAACTGTTGGAGATTCCACATCGACTAGTGATATGGCCAAATAAGTGTATATAAGTGGGGGCAACCCTCACCTTACAAGCCGGTTTTGTAAGGTTGAGTTAAGCCCAAAACCCACATTCTAAGAAAAACAAAGTAGCATTTTTGTAATTAAAATTGAAAACAAGAAATAAAAATAGAAAACATTTTCAAACAAGACCTAAGATTTCACATCATAGTGAAGTTTAATGTTGCAAAGTCTCAGCCTCGAGTAGAAAACTTAGAAAGCACCATATCATGGCCAAAAAAACTCATATTACAAGAAACAATAGACAAGTTATTTCAAACACCATAGAAACTTCATCCAGAAGAAATGCATTATGTATGAGAAGAGGTATATGTCTACAAACAATAATCCATGCAATTATACGCCCTCCATGGAATGTGGTATGCAATAGAAAATTGAGACCATGCAGTCTGTCTCAGATTGCTATTAATTGATCAATAAATTGGATATCAAGTGAGAGGAAAAATCAAGAAAGAAATATAAACATAAGTTTACTGCATATGATGAAATGAAAATAAACTCTTATTAAGCTCTCCCGCAATATTTGATAGAATTGCTAAAAGGACTTCAATCATGCTAACCTGGGCAGAAGAAAAGCTACCACAAGGTGGCCAGGTACGAGTAAGATCACTGACATAACCATGTAACTCACATCCAACATCCATCAAAACAAGATCTCCATGTTTAATCTGCCCAACATATGTACAGATTAGAAACATGAAATTAAAGATACAAGGAGATGCCATTTAGTAAATGAATTTACTCTCTGATCATTCCTAGAATAATGTATAATGCTTCCATTAGACCCACCACCAACCACAGGATTGAATCTGATACAGAGAAAAAGAAAGAAAAGTTATATCATTAATTATGGACGAAAGTGATGCTTAAACTTGAATTTGCTTTCTATAATGAATTTCTCTATTTTTGTTGTGGAAGCTTCTTAAATTATCAACAACAATACACAAAGTATTCAGACATATAAAAATTGCTTAAGAGGTCAAATCATTAAATAAAGAAATACTCACCCCATCCGCTGGGCACCTCTAATTTTGCATTCATATTCAACCTTTGCCGCTAGCATACCTTCAAAAGGGTATGTCTTTGAATGCAGCATTGTCAACAAAAGAGCCTGTTTAAGACCACAAAATGTTCAAATTATCAAGCAGTTATCATTTTGCATCTAGGACCGACTAATAGTACAATTACCAAATGTGCATATGACAGCCTCATTGGGAGTTCAAATAGTTAGCCATGCAATAGAGATGAAAGTACCTGACAAGCAATTGATGCAGATTCCTTCATCAGCTTGAGCTCTGCTGGTGACTTTATCCATCGCAGTTGATGGGTATAAACAGCCAGATCCCTTACATTGTTACAGTAAGCAAGCTTTTTGAAGGCTTCCAGTTCCATATATGTTGCAGTTGCAGTCTGAACATTGTGGAACAATTTTGATGATCCCCTTACCATATCTGGAAGGATCTGAATCAGTAATTAAAAATGTCATTATGTTAAATTAAAAATCATTATAAAGAACAGGAGTAACTGTTTTTAACCGAGATGAAAATGCACTTTTTATACTGCAAAGCCGTGATAACATTGGCTTCAAGCCTCCAGCAGGCTTACCAATGAAAATATTTCAGGTGTGAGGACAAAATAGTTGACTACATAATTTCTATAGACGTAAAAGCTTTTGGTAGTCAATACCAGAGATTTACCTCATGCAATTTTCTCATTGGATATGCCTTGTCAGCCTTGAATGTATCTAATGCTGAATCAACTCCTGCCATCTGCCCTTGCCAAATAACATCCTAGACAAATTCAAGGTTTTAAAATTATGTTAGCTTGAGATTAGCTACATCTTTATCCCATAACTCCAAAGAAGTCACGATAAAAATCACACATACAATGACCAAATTCACAGATGGTTGAATCTGACATGAAAAAACAATTGAAATATTACAGATTTATATTTATAATCAGATGGGTAATCAGATGTTTACTTAACAAAGAATTTTTTTATACCTAAGTGAACAATTGAGTTAAATTTAAATACACAGACAGTGCAAAAGTTCTTTATATTGTCATGTATGATAAGATTGTTAATTTTTGTAATAACTACTTTAAAAATCATACTTAGGGTGATTTCTAATTAGTTAACAGTATAAAAATCTTTATACTAAAATGCATAAAAATTGAACTCGGAAATAATTTGTTACTTAAGATAATAAAACTAGAATTTACATCATCAATGCATATTGCAAAACATATTTCTATTTTTAAGAAGATATTATATCAGACACACATAAGGCTTAGCTTCTGGCATGAACATGCATAAACCACAGTCATGTCCTAAAACGGCCACACCACCAGGTTGTTGGCAGCCTGTGATATACAAGTAATCAGCATCTTGTCGAAATGTATAAGGCACAACATCTGTCATCATCTTCACTGGGGCAGCGGCAATGATTGCCAAACTCTTCTCTGGGAGAAGTTCCAACAACTTTTTTCTTCTTAGGATGTACTCCTCAGAAGATATGCCCGGTGTGAGCTCCCCATCTTTTAGTAGCTACAGTGTAACATAACATAAAAAAAATGCTAATTAGTCATAACAAACAAGTAGTTTAGCTAAATGCTCTATAGCATATAGTGCCAAGCAAGGAAGCTCAAACACTTCAAAATGGTTGTTGTACCTGTGTCAAACACATAACAGACACTTCAAATATCCCTAGTTACATTTCACATCTTTTTTTTACTTTTGTTTTTTGAACTTTCATATAAACACAAATGGAAATACTATAATAATCAGATAAATGATAGTATTCTATTTACCAATTTTCATTTTTGAAACACTGATTATCTCTTTTAATTAGAGATTTGTTCTCCTGTGCTAATTTTATGTTGTACTATAGTCATATCATGTCTTATAATTTCTAAATTTTATTGTATCTATTTGTCTGCGTCATATTTTGTTCATCTCATTTGTCATATCCGTGCTTCCTAGGTGTCAAATCAGAAAGTAATTTAATTTATAAAGAGGGGGGAATGTTGTGAAATAGCACCTGCGGATGAGATGCAGAGGTTGGTTGTCCAACATCAACAACAACCCTGTCAGTGCAATAGGAACGAAAACCTACAACCTGCGAGCGAAACTTGCAAATGCCAAGTAGTCAGAGTAACCCAAATGAACCATTTGAATATTCACTAGAATAAATTTAGCCAAACAAATAAGAATTAAAAAATATATATATGAGATCATCAATTATATAGCGTCCGGTGAGAGAAGCCAATTTAAAGGTCGGGTGGTACGAATGGTTAAAATATTTGCAGTGAAAACATAAATTGCAGAGAGAGAACAGTTGAATTGACAAACAGAAAAGCAAGAGTTGGAAGCAGTTAATAAAATGATTAACTGGATTTGAAGAAACAAAACTAAATTTCCATGTTTGAATTGGAGCCAGCCACAGTGGCAGCAGCAAATCATTTCGAACAAACTAAGTAGACAAATAGTTTGGGTTCGTGTGAATACGAGGTACGAGGTAGCAGAAAGCGATGAAGGAAGACATACTTGTCTGTGTGCAATTATCCTGGTTAGTTTTCTTACGCCACCCTGCATCTTGGTTGGAGCCTCTGTGTTCAACAACACACACCAGAGGTTTAAACTTTGAAAGGTTTAAGAGGGAGAGGGGCTCACACTAATTGTGTCTCGTCCCCGTTGGTTTTTGTCCAAATTATGTTCCTTCTATAAATTTCTTTTGCCGTAAAATGTAGTAATGCATTCTCTTTCAAATATTATTATGTTGACATTTATATCTTTAACTTTTTTTGTAACCTTTTATGCTGGCTCTTTTTTATGAAAAAAGTATACAAAAAATACATGTTTGGAAGCATTTAAACATAAATATTTATTTGATAAAAACTTAATATCAAAAAAATGACTTGCAACAACGTCTTACTTTAAATTTATTGTTATTTTAAATTATTTAATTATATTTTTAATCTTTTATTAAGAATAATAATAAGACAAAACTTAAATACATTATCATAAGTGTTTTTAATATTGTTTTCCAATAAAAAAAAACTGTTTTTCAATAATTTGCCTATTAAAAGTCAACACAAATTATAACGATAAAAGTTCAATATTAATTTTTGTTAACAACTTCAATATTAATTTAAAAATAATACTTAACACTTAAAGCATGTCTTTTTTTTTAATATACAATAATGACAACCTAAAATCTCATACAGACTTCTCTCCTCCCAACCCAGTGACCCACCATAAGCAAGCATAGCCCTTCATTAAGTAAAACGTCCCTTTACATCGGAAAGAACTTGTTTCCAAACGCACAACAAGCTGCTTGAAGCACATTCGTAAGTTTTGTCCACAATAATGTGGCAAGGCTGGGGTGAAGGATAGTTCCATCAGCACACGCTCCCATTGGATATCTATTCATAATCCTTACAAGTAGGCAGATATATACCAATATCTGCAGGTATTTAAAATTTAAAAATTATAAAAAGGAAAGGAAAAAAAATGACAGTTTAATTGAAGGAAAATGAAGGTATATAAGCAAGAGACGTGCCCCTTTCAAGATTTAATGAGGCAATTGCATAATAGAGCATTGTACAATTTTTTCGGGGTGGTACATAGAAGACAAGATATCAAGCAACAATGTAAATTTGAATGGTATCAAAAACTTGAGATCTTCTTTGTTTGACCTCTTACGGAAAACGCCCGAGGAAATCCTTGATCTCATCAATGTAAGGGGACCGGGTAGGAATTATATGACCACAATCATGCTCAACGATCGCAGAACAATCACTATCATATAGAGAAGCAAGTTCCTTGCTAGTTTGGTTGGCTATCTGTCTGTCTTTATCATGTTCATTACCAAAAATATGAAGAGAAGGGCACTTTATAGGGCTACACTCCATCTCTTTCATCCAGAGCGCAAAGCCAGAGCACAAGACTACAAATTTAAAGTCCATTTCACCTTTCAGCTTTTCTTGTTGTGCAGAGACTAAGGCAGCCATTGCTGCTCCCTGTGAAAATCCCAAGATTCCATCAAATGGTCCTTCCTGGGAAAACACGTTCTTCAAGTGCGATAGTGAAATATCATATCCATCAGTTTGCTGCTGGTATTGAAGTGGATCAAATGGGCCATCTGCAACCTTCCAATCAACACCACTACTTCCATCAAAGTTGGGTGCCACAAACCATGCAAACTTCTTCTTGCAATTCCCCAAAGGAGGAGGAGGACTAGGCGGCAATGATGATGATGCACAATTCGCATTAAGCCCGCACATGGGGGTTTGGTAAATGAATGGCAATTCATGAGGAGCGTCGATAAAAACAAATTCAGCCATTTTCTTGAGTTTCTTAGCTAGTGATGCTGTTCTTCCTTTGAAACTGGATGCATTCTGCCGAAACCCATGCAAGCACAAGATTCTCAATTTTCTTGATGTCCTTGGATCTGAACATTAGTCGTATTAGGATGCTAGGGATTGCAAACTTTTGATAAATTATAGAGGGCATTTTAAATTGTCTGCACTTCAAATCAAAGGAGACTTGAATTTTTCAGTAGGCAGTACAATGTGACAATTGTCAAATTAACCATCAGTTAACTTAAAATTTGACAAAAACACATGTCCAAGCATGTCAAAGCAAGGTGTGTGGAGCGATATGGATCACAGACCTTACCATCTCCCCTAGGCACTTGAGGCAAACACATAGTATCTGAAGAAAAATTCTGGAACTCAACACCTGACAATGTTTTTGATTCACCATTTTCAATTAACTGTGTCAACCTGACAGCCTTGCTCTGTTTCTGACATAGCTCACAAACATACGGTGTAGATTCACTCTGGTGGACCACAATAATATCAGAAGCAAGAAAAGAAAACAAAGAACCCAGCAAACAAATAGAAAAAAAATTAGAGTCAAGAAATTAAAGATGGTGAAGGGATAAATTTTCCGGGGTATCAATTCAGAAATGCAGTTAATCCAAGTTATAGGAGGCATGGTTTTAGGACAATGTTATTAAATGCAAGCATGCTTGAAGCCCTTTGAGACCTAATGACCACAGTAATAGCCGGGGGCTTACACAATCAGCTCATGAACCTCATTTGAGAAAAATCCAACTTGTTTCCCAATAACAAACTTAAATTCTTGACCAAAAGCAAGACACATTATTAGTATTACCCAGAACCAGTTACAAGTAAACCAGCTCAAAAGCAACCCTCAAGTTATTCTCAGTTAGTAAACAAAAATAATCAGAACCAAGCTCTTATTTAGAAGTTCACGGGCATTTCACAAACTAGCATATATAACAGTTCTTAGTTTAGTCCTCCAAAACAGCAGCATGCTTGAGACTGCTAGAAGAAGATATTAATGATTTCCTTTTACTTTTTCTCCTTCCTAACTCCTTCAAGATGGTAAAATTCACAGACATGCAAACAGAAAATGTTGGTATAGATAATATATACATTATCAGATCATACCTGGCAACTAGAACAAACCAAGACAAGCATTCTGCAGTAAGTACACCGGCAGCGAGAAGTGTAATCATCAAATGAACATTGACAAATAAGGCAGGTACCAATAACATTAGCATCTGAACTTCCAACTGATATCCTACAGTCAGAGGGAATGAAATAAGGATTTGTTTCATCCACTGTTGCAAAACTACCCCTATTATTTTGACCAGCTTTCAAGATTACCCACTCTTTGCTGGACACTTTTAATAATGAATATAGACAATGAAACCACCATTGCATTGAGAGCCACAAATGTTATCACCAGAAGACAAGAGCACATGAACCACCGCCCCCCCTCCCCCCTCCCAAAATAAAAAAGCCAAAGATATCAAATTGGAATTATCAGCACGTGCAGTAAGTTATGTGAACAATACACCTGAATAGTGAAGGCAATAAAACCATGATGGTCTGTCCAGGTTCTCTAAATTGAGATTTAAGAGCATAAGTGGTAATTTGGAAGGACTATACTCTATACATGTAACTATGAAAGTTAATTTTGCTCATCATATAGTTCGCCTTTCATTTCAAACACATATTAGTGGAAATAACATTTCTAAAAAATAAAATTCTAGATTAAGTCATTCCATCAAAGTTAATTATTTTAAGATAAGCATACAAATTAAATACTCTGAGAGCCATGAAGAAAAGAAGAGAGAGGGGGGGGTGTTAAAGGTGACCTGATAAAAATAGCAATGATAGCTTTGAGAGAGAGATAGAGAAAGAAAACAGAAAAACTTTAATATCAAATTTTGATGTAAAGCTTACAAGGTAATAGTAAAACACTAAAACATCTAAATCATATATATATTAAAAAAAAAAAAAACTGAGAAATGAGACAGCATAGTCACCAAGTCATTCATAATAAAAAACATGGGAGAATTAAAATCAAGGAATAACAAAAAAAAAAACATGATTTCTAGAGAAGGAGTCAGTCATTATTTAGTTCAAAGGTTCGGTTATTTGAATAATATTTAATATAAAGGGCCAAGTTAAATAACCAGTTCACAAATACAATCAAACCTTATAGGTTAATAACTATATCTTCAATGCTAAAACAAAGGGTAATGGTTATATAGTCCGGAAGCTTAAATAACTCCATTTGCTGGTCTTCTTCCTTTATCATTCCAAAAACAAAAAATCTACCACTATAACTCTTGTTAACAAATAACAAATAATGACAACAAAAGAATTTGGTATAATATCAATCTTCCAATCACAACAAGATTACAAGATACTCAATACAAATTCATGGCTAAAAGTAATGTGAGAATTAAAAAAGACGTACCGGTGATCAAAAACAAAATTCTTTCCTTTGAAAAACCACCATCTGAGAATTGCTCCAAATACCGTTGTATGCCACCAAATAACTGCAATTATACAAAATTACAAGAAATACTGCTCATCAGCTTTAAGGCATTCTTGATAATGTTTCATAACAAATTCTTATGTAAGGATACACTTCCACCACAAGATTCCCACACTCCACAGTCAATATTTCATTGCACACTGATACCAAGGACTTTATGACTTAGTAGGCTCTTTTATAAGGTGATAAGTTGTAACAATATGAACACCTTATGAACATAAAACATATCCATGGCACATCAATCAAAATTCCTTCTTGTTTTAAAAAGGGGGTGAGTAGGGAGAAGGGAAATTCAGATTTTACCTGAAACACATTCTCAAACCCAGCACCTTTTGACCTAATATATGCTGATGCCATTTCACACCTGATTCCACCAGTACAATACCTGTAACCAACAAGTGAAATTCCACAGCATAAGTAATTAAAAGTTACTCGAGTACAAAATGATCGTGACATGGAAAACGCTACCCCGAAACCACTGATCAGACATTTACCAGATCATAATTACAATATGAATACTACTAAGGAACCAAGACCAAAAATCTTAAAAGGAAAACTTACATGAGGATATTTTTTCCTTTCAACCGCTCACCATTATCATCTATCCACGAAGACAAATCACTATACTGCCTAACTTGTGGATCCAAAGTTTCAACATTTGGCACATGAAACTTCCCAATTCTTGTTTCATACAGATTCCTTGCATCGAGTAAAACAAGGCAGTTTTCGGGACTCTCCTTGTCTACAAAACAACAGGATTACACAAATGAAGAACAGAAGATTCAGGTTTCGACACCAATCTCCAAACATAACCGAATGAACTAAGATAACAAATAAAAGATATATACATGAATGATTGAATGGTATGAAGTAAATTACAGGAACTTACTGGCATTATGAAGAGAAGAATGGAACTCGTGTGCAGAGAGGTGCTTTCCAGCATTGGAGATATGTGGTGACTTTAACAGTGGATGGGAACTGAGAGTAACAAGTTCGTCAACGATCCGAATAGAGAGAGAGGTGAATCCACACTCCTTGGCGACTTTGTCGTTAAGTGGGTGATGACACGTGGCGAGCTTGAAATCGGTGGCGTGAAACAAGGTGTTGTAGGCTTTGAGGGCCTCGATGTGGCTCTCGAGAGAAGATAAGTTGCCGCCAACCTGTTAAAGAGAAATGAGTTGGGAATGAAATAAAGGAGAAAGGAGGAGGAGATGATGAGGGGAATAGTTACGGTGACATTGACGCCGTGGGAAGAAAGGCGAACACGACCAAGGAGGCGGAGGGAGGAGCAGTTGGAGTGGTAGAAGCTAACGAGGTCGTTGAGGTTGGGAATTTCAGCGTACTTGTAATAGAGGAGCACGCCGTACTGCTCTCTGTCTTTCTTGTCGGACATAGTAGGGTTTATGCTCGCCGGTACTGACACTCCGGGTGCAGGGTTGCGCGATTCAACCTCCCACTTTTTTAATTTTTTTCTACCTAGTAAGGCGTTAAGATGCTTTCCGTCTTGACAAGGAATGTATGGTACCTATTTCTATACTCATATTTTAAAAAAAATGCTCTCATATTTATACAAATAGTAATTTTAATACTCATCCTCATACCTGCTTGATATTTAATACCTATACCTGCATCTGTTATCGGTAATTTATTTGTGTGAAAAATCAATAAATCAATAAAAATATGTTAATTAAAAAAATGTTATAACTAAATTAAAAATTCACTTTTATATCATTTAAACATAATCTTAAATCATTCAAATATAACATTAAAAAGATTCAAACATAACATTGAATCATCTAAACATAACATTAAAATTATTCAAACATAACCTTAAATAATTCAAACATAAGTTACAACTCAACAGCATTAGAAACATAACCATCTAACATAATTATTCTTAAATATAATGTTCTGATTATTTAACATAATTATTAGAAACTTGGACATCATATATTAGTATTCTCCAAGATTGGCCAAAAAATAGAACATTGACTCTAATTATCTTATAATTATATTGCCTATAATAAATAGTTACAGATTATGGACAACTAGTATATAAACATCCAAAGTTGCGTACAAACACCCCTAGAGTTGAAACTTGTATATACTACAAATATAGCAAATAATATAATGGTTTTAAACAATTTATTAAGTGCAAATAATTAAATTATTAGAACATAATTAATTCATGTCTTCAATAATCAATACGATGCTTTAGTAATTAAATTAATAATTAATAAAGTATATATATATATATATATATATATATATAAGATATTTAATTAAATTATTATATATATAATAAATGCGGATATCAGGCGGGGTGGGTACTATATTACCCATACCCGCACCCATTTCCATTAAAATTTGTGGGTAAATATTTGCCTTCGAACTCATCCCTAATAAACGGGTATTTATCCTATCCATTTGTAGATATTTTTGCAAGTGCCCATAGATTCAAGTACACTTTGTCATCCCTAATATTGACTCTTGTGTAAACCACCAATTAACTCCTAATGTGGGAATCACTATTAATTTAGTCTCTGAATGTAATTAAATAAAAATATAATTTCTGAATATGTAATTTTTTTTTCTCGGTAGTTCCTCCGTAAAGTGACCTTTGTTAAATTTAACTGTGTCTACGTGTCTCTTTCTCGATATGAAGTTAGCAAAACTCATGTTAAAATGAATTTTTTAGAACTTTTGGTGTTTTATTTTGTTTAGGGCATGTGTGTTGTAAGATGGTGAAGAAATTATGGCTATTTTGATTGGGTTAATGAAGGGACCGAACATATTGGAGATAAATGTTGTGCAATTGATGCAAAATGGAGGGCAAATGCACTGTCAAGGATCAATGACTTGAGTCTTCAAGTCAAGATGCCGAAATATTAATTATTTATACTGTTTGGGATGATAATGTTTTGTCTAATATTATAAATGGGTAATCAAAGGGTGTAAGTGGTTGGTGCTAATGTAGATTAACATCATGTTCTATTTCAATAAATTAGTGGATGTAATTTGTCGTAGTTGTTAATGGAATCAAAGCGTGATAGAGCAACGTTTCTCACCAATTTTATTACAGTGTGTTTAGTATGATGGAGAGAAATAAGTGAAAAATAGAGTATGGATAAAAATAGAAAAGAGAATAATAAAGTTGATGAAAATAGATAAGAAATAAAATAAAATAAAAGTGTTTGACTTAACAAAAATAAGAAAGAAATAGAAAACATAAAAATAAAAGAAAATAAAAATTGTTTTAATTTTTTTTAAAAATTAAATAATCAATTGTTTTTATGAGTTAATTGATTACATCAAAAAATCAATCAATTTTTTTTATTTAATAGATTAAATCAAATATTTAACCGATTAAATCATAAAAACAAATGGTTTCACTATAAAAAAATGATAATCAATTATCAATTACCAATAATTGACTATTTATATTTAAAGTAGCATGTGTAGGTAGAGTTGCTCCCTATTTCTTTGACATTTCTTGGCATTTTTGTATGGAAATAAATTTGAGTGAGACTCACCTACCACTTTTTTATTTCTTTTCAATATATTTCATATATATCAAACAGACTCACTTTTACTACTCCTTCTTATTTTCACACCTCTCCCTCAATTTCTTTGCTATCTCTTTACCACTAAACACAACAGTACTTTACACTATTTCCAAGTCTTTCTCTTTATTTGAAATAAATTGAATACAAAAGTCTTCACCAGGACAAGTTTCCACTGAAACTTTAGAAAATATACTCATTGTCTTTGCAATTTTTAAATTAAATAAATAGTATACATGCATATTTTTAAATTTTATATGGATGATGATCAAGTTACTTCAAAATTAACTCTTAATAGAGACATTTCACTCGATAACTCTTGATATATATTAAATTTTAACAATTAAACTGTTGAATATTTTAATATTATTTCAACAATCATGCATACCAAATTTTAAATAATTCAGACATTTATAGTCAATTAATCTTATAATCAACATTTACTTATAATTTAGAATATATTATACATTAATTTAAATTTATTTAATAAAGTATCAAATAGTTTTGAAACTTTATAAAAATTTAAGAACTTTATCTACTTAATAAAATCTTTTAATTTAATAGTTGGATCATGGAATTTAATATATAGTAAGAGTTATTGAGTAAAGTAACTATATCAAAAGTTACTCCTAAAGTAACTTGTTCCTCATCCACTTTGGAGAGAGATCAAATAACATCAGTATAACTTTATAAGAATTACTCCAAATTCAAGCTGTTAATACAAAATGACCTTACACTTTGTAATATGAGAACCTTAACATATTTTGTGACAATCAAATAGTTAACTTTAATCAATTGATTAAATCATTTGATTTTATTTAGTTGATTGTTTGTTTTATTTAATTTTTTGCTTTAAATTTGATTAAATTTAGTTGATTGTTTAATTGATTTGACTTTTTGCTTTAACTATTTATGAAAAATATTAACAAATTAATTTCTTTTTGTAATTTTTTCCAATAAAATATATATAATAACATCAATTTTAAATATTTTAACTATTTAAATGTTTTTTATTGATTCAAACAACATATATGTGTGTGAGTATTACCATTATTTATGAGTTTTATGATTCTATCTCTTACTTTTCAAAATTTATTATAATATGACATATAATTTTTAAGAAAATATTTGACTCATCCTTTAATTAACATTTTAACGCAAAAATTCACAACTTCACACAAAAGCAAGAAAATCCAAAGGTAAAACCTATGATTGAAATCATGAAACAAAAATTCAAACAATATACAGTGTTACATAATATAATAAATTGAATAATATAAATTAAAACAACAAACAACTTTTTGTATCCAATAATATAAATATTTTCCTTGTCAATTAGCTTTTGCTTAGAAGCAAGCTCAACAAAAAACTTTTCTTTCAAGTATTTGTCCACTTCACCATTTTGCTGGAAAGATTAAAACAACCCATGACATTTCTATCGTAGAAACAAAAAAGGCAAAAATTTGGTTATAGTTTTTTCATTAATACACTAATATAGTCTTCCATATTTTACAACAAAGAATACAAGTAGTATATTTAACACCCCAATGTTTTCTTTTTAATTAATATGTATTATTATTAGTATTATTACTATTATTTTGTTTGCCTTGTTTTTAATAAAATGGTATTTTGGAAAAAAGAGATATTAGGCCTTCAAAATTAGGTTTTATAATTAGAACGTTTTTAAAAAGTTTTGAGACCCTTGTGTTGGGCTTAGTTTTCATAAGCCCAAAGTTAGTTTTAAGAGATCCTTAGGTTTCTTGAAAACCTAACCCTTTTCCTCATTCTCTCTCTTGTGTCTCTTTAGAGATACCGTGCCATTAGAGCCGTTGCAGTCAAGAAGTGAGGAATCGTAGGAAGACGTTGCTGCACCGTTCACATCCTCTTGTTGGAAATCGCTTCTTTTAAGGTAAGTAGGAGTGAGTTATCTCGCTCATGAGTATGACTTTAGTCGTGGAAAAAGGAGTTGGCCGTAGACCCCAATTGTTTATGAATTATATGATTGTATGTAAAAAGGAATGTGACTTTTCTCAAATCATTGATGTGCTTTATTGTAATTTATGTTTAATTATCCATATGGATTGTCATGGATTGCTTTTGCTTTCCCCTTTGTGCCTAAATTAGAGATTTAACAGGTTTTGAGGGGATTGTGAGTGAGTGAGGAGTTTATAAATTAGATTGACCAATTATCAAGGTAGAAGAAGTGATTAAGAATTTAATTATTTGTTTTGGAGTGTTTGGAAGCCAAGGAAAGTCGTGGGTTGCACGTTTTGCAACCCCCCCCCAATTTGCAGAATCGCGATTTGGCGTTGAGCGTGAGAAAGACAGAGAATCTTTGCAGGTTTGACACTGAGCACCAGAAAGTTGGTGTTGAGCAACATGGCGCTAAGCGCTAGATTTGCGCTTAGCGTTGGAGAGGCAGGGAGCAACCCTGGTCCTCTGGAGGTTTGGCGCTAAGCATCAAAAAGTTGGCACTGGGCGTGCGTGTGATAGTGAATTTCCCATGTGGATGGTGCTAAGCACCAATCCTTTGGCATTAAGTGAGATCTACTATGACACTTAGTTGATGTTGTTGATCTTCTATGTCTATTTATTGTATGATTTCCATTACTTGGATGCCTTATTGAGTTTACATCTTGTGATTGTTATGTACCTTGAAGAAATTGAGTATTGTACAAATTTGTGTTAATGTTCTATGGTAAAAACCTATGAAGTGCTATGAGCATTGTGTGTAACCATGCATTATGTCATTGAATCATGTGGAGAAAGAAAGTATGTAAGAATTCGACTAGTGGAGGCCAGGGTAAGTTGTCTAACCCTAGCCTTTGAGGTGGTACTTGGTGTGGAAACTCCAATGGCCTATGCTGATCTCATGGAGCCGGAGCATACTGGCAAAGCTAGGTATGGGTAACCTCGACTAGTTACCGGAGAATATCATACTAGTTGAGGGTGCAAAAGTCGAAGGCATTAGTACTGATAACGCTTCTTATGGCTGCGTACTTACTCCTAGTTTACTTTCGAGATGAACTCAGATTGGTACCACATGTGCATGAGAAATAGAAGCTAGGTATTGCATTACATGTTTGTGTGTTTTGATCCTTGCAAATTAATATTATTTTGATTATGTATGTGGTATGTATTCTACCTGTATCCATCATCATACTTTGAGCATGATGTGAAATGTATCTCACTCCCTTGTTTCCTAGTGTTTTCTATCTATGTTTGTGATTCACAGATGATATTTAGTAGGACCTTGAGGAGGAATCTTAGAGTAGAGGCATTGGCCTCGTTGTAGTTTATTTTACAGTATCTTTGGGTTTTGTCAACTCTGTTAGTAATGTGACATCAGGGTTTTAGCTATTTATTGTTTCAGCTTTTGAACTTTGGATTAATAATTTTACTTCTTTAAATTGATTTATTTTTCAAAGACTTGTAAGGCCAACTGTTGGTCACCATTTTTTGGTTAATCAGTAAAGTATCTTATGGAGTTTTAGTAAATGTGAGTTGTGCATATGATGTCCTTTACCGTTGTGAAAAAAAATAAATAATAATAAAAATAAAAAATAAAAAATAAAAATAAATATATATATATATATATATATATATATACACACACACACACATATATACACACACACACACACACACACACATATATGTATGTATGTATGTATTATGAGCAAAAGCTAATTGACAAGGGAAATATTCATATTATCGGATACAAGAAGTTGTTGAAATTCATATTATTCAATTCATTATATTATGTAACATGTATATTGTTTGAATTTTTATTTCATGATTTCAATCATAAGTTTTACCTTTATATTTTGTTGCTTTTGTCTGAAGTTGTGTATTTCTGCTTTAAAATGTTAATTAAAGGATAATATATGTGTGTGTGTGTGTGTACATACATACATATATATATATATGTATGTATGTATGTATGTATATACATATATATTTATATCCATATATGTGTATATATATGTGTGTGTGTATTGTATGTATACATACATACACACACACACATACATGTATATATACATATATATATGTATATATACATGTATGTGTGTGTGTGTATGTATGTATACATATGTGTATACATGTATATGTATACATATAATATATAATAGATTTTTATTTGATTATTTATTTTTTAATAAATATAATTTAGTTGATGTATTTTTTTCACGTTGTCTCTATTTTAGTTGTGTGTTTTTTTTTCTTAAATACCATTTTTGTTTACTCTTTTTATTTCAAAATACTCAATAACAAAATTAAAAAAAAACTAACAAAGGAATTATATGAAAAATAAACATTTTACAAGGATTAAATTATAATTTTTAAAAATAAAATGAAAAGACGTAATATTTAAAAAGGATAAGAAGTATTTAAAACTTGTATATATATATATATATATATTTATCGAAGTATATGGCTCGACTTACAAAATATATGAATTTTAACATATCTTGTTTTAATATTACCTTTCACCGATTATTTTGTGAATTTAATTAAAATATACTGACAATGTAAAAATATTTTACATTATTATTTAATCATAGATTATTATGTATGATAAAATTATTTATTTTTATAATGACTAAATGAAAGACATATCTAAATTGATTTCTAATCAATTAACCAATTATGAATTTTTGTACACTAACATGTATTAAAATTAAACTCTTATTTTTATATTCAATCCACATCCAATTTTATTGAATCGAAAATAAAAGCTACTTAGATAATTTTGATCTTTCAATTTAACAAATGTTAGATGTTTATAATTGAAACACGCATGGAGTAAGCTGTTAGTATGAATTATAATGAAAGTTAATAGTCTATTTAGATGAGAGGAAAAAAAATTAACATAACATATGAATACAGTGTATATTTTAATTAAAGAGAAAAAAAGAGAAAAATATTAAATTTAAAAATAAAAATGATTTTTTATTTTCTTTAATTTAATTTCAAAAATAAAAATTTCTTGTCATTTTTATTCGTCTCAAATAACAAAGATTGATTATTTCACCAACGCTGTGTTTGGTAGAGAGGAGAGAAATAGAGGGAGAGGAAGTGGGTAGAAGGAGAGAAGAGAAGAGAAGTAGGTAAGAAATAGAGTGGAATAGAGGTTGTTTGGTTGGAGAGAAGTAGAGAAGAAATAGAGTGGAAGTTTGCTTTTGACTTTTAGGGATTTGGAATAAAAAACAAAATTACACTTATATCCTTGGTTTTTTTACCGTGATATTTGTAACATATATTCGATTACGTTATTCACATAATCGAATATATGGCCATAACAATGCCATATATTCGATTATGTGATTACCATATTCGAATATATGGCACTACGTATATATATATATATATATATATATATATATATATATATGTTCAACTTTGCACCCAGTATTCGAATATATTCTTGTGTATTCGATTATACATGGCAAATATATCTAAATACATATTAGTAAATATGCATATTCGAATACACTGTGTTCAAATTCAAATATATATATATATATATATATATATATATATATATATTCGAATACTAAATCTTCAAATTCGAATATATATATATTCGAATACTGAATCTTCAAATTCGAATATATATATATATTAGTAAATATTTATATATTAATAATTATTTATATATTTATTTAATTTTAAAAATCGAATTTCAGATTTTATGCTGTGTTAATATGTAACATATTCGAATATGTGTATACATATTCGAATATGTGTGTTTATATATTCGAATATGCATATACATATTCGAATATGTGAAAACAATATTCGAATATGTGTGTTTATATATTCGAATATGCGTATACATATTCGAATATGTGAAAACAATATTCGAATATGTATGTATACATATTCGAATATGTGATTAACATATTACACAGAGGACAAGGGTATTAACGAACACTTGCAATCAACGTTGTATTTCTTCGCAGTTTTGGACGGATTAAATTTGGCGTGGAACCCACAAAAAATTTAAAAACTTCATCGCTATTTCCGCGCCACCAAACGAAGAGAAATGCCGCTGTTCTCTTCTCTTCCCACACAGTTCTCCTCTCTTCTTCGCTACTTCTTCGATACCAAACACAGCGCAAATAGAGCTGGCGGGATTGCGAAACATTGATTGCAAATAAAGTTGTTTAAAATTCAAATTTCCCTCGCAGATAGAAGAAAAAAACAATAGGTTTTGCAATTTTGTCTTATTCTAAGTGAATTTTAATTTGATTGGAAGCTGGTTGGGTGTTTGTTAGAATGTAACTGTCCAAGAACAGCTTGCAAGTTGCAAAATGAAAAGCGTTTGAATAAGCGAGCGCGATTTATGCCGGAATACTCATTGGTCCTGCTCTTACATATGACAAAACAACCTAAAAATCTACTAATTATTACCGTTTCAGCGTTACCATTAGAACACCATGACACAACTTCGAGTAGGTCTGACTGTACCATATAACATTTCCATATATATTAATGATAAACAGCTGTAGCTGTAAGATTTTTAAAAGGAAATAATGTTCTTTTTTTTTTTTGGTTAGGCCAGAAAATAATGTTCTTTACTGACTGTAGACGTGGACCCCACTCCATTCCCCTATACTTTGACTAATACCAAAGTTGTCTGTTATATTTCCATGATTACATCAATCTCAGTCTCTTCTGAAAGGAGCCGAGAAAAGAAAAGAACGAATGTGCAAACTGTGTGAACACTGAACAATTCATGTGAGGAGTGTATGTCCATCAGTCATTTTTATTTTACCGGTTACTATTTACTCTTTCCATGTGAGTAGCGTACGGTAATTAATATTCTGAATCAATAAATAAATACCCACTCTCGTTCCCCTTTATAACAAGAAAAAAGAGATTTGGTTTGATTTGAGAAAGGAGGTGAGATGGCATCGACATTCCGTCGGGCGATGTGGGAGCTCTCAAGCGTATCGGCGTGGCCAGAGACGTTGGCGTCGTACATAAGTCCTTGGTGGTCTCCACGAAGGTTGCTAAGGTGGTCGGGGCTGATGAGCGTTTCCATTGTGGACGAGTTGCTGTGGGGAGTGGTGACGGCATTCGAGTCCGTGGCTCTCGTCTCCATGCTCTGCTTCTTCTTCTTGTTCTGTGGATGTACCATCTGATCTGAACCCTTTGCGGAGGAGACAATCCATGTGGCTGCCTTGTCACACCCAATCTTGCTTCCCCTCCTTCTTCAATTTCGCCCTCGGCGGATTTTGTTTCTTATATGTTTATGCTCTTCTTCTTTTTGTAATGGAAATTTTGCCTAATGTTAATGGAAATGTAGAAAAGGCAGTTATTGAGAGCTGTTCTCAAAGTTCTAATCTCTACCTTTCTGGGGTTTTCATTGTTATATCTTGGTGCATTTGGCGCTCGCTCTAAACAGAGCATGTTTAGGCTCTCTTTTTTTCTTTTTTTTTCTGTATGTATAAGAAAGGAGTAAAGAAGAAAATGGCGTTTGAACTTGTCTCGATCCCCCATTTCAGTTCCCGACCTTTCTGTTTTGACGAGCTCACCGGAGAAAATAACATTGTGTTTTGGACTGACGGTACACGCTGTTTGGTAACTGATTGGAGGGTTACCACTGTTTAAAGAGAGAAAGAATTTGAATAAAAAACAGTGAAAAAATAAATGTATTTTTAACCTGTTTAATATAAAAGAAATGAGAGAAAAAGTGAAAAAAATATTATTATTTTTTGCTTGATTAAATTAAGGCTAAATTATATTTTTAGTTCTCTTATTTTTTTAATCCCCAATTTTAGTTTTTTTATTTTTTTAGAGACATTTAGTCTTCTTATTTTTAAAATATATACTTTTGATTTCCTTACATTTTTTTAGAGACATTTAGTTTTTTATTTTAAAAATTCGTAATTTTGGTTCCTTTGTCAAATTTTTAAGCATTGATCGTTAGTAGTTTAACATTGATTCTGATGTGTCAATGTTGACTTTGATTTTAACATGTCATTTAAGTATTAATACGTCAAAATTAACGTTAAATTACTAATGGTCAATACAAGAAATTTGACAGAGGACCAAAATTGCAGATTTTTAAAAATATGAGAACTAAATGTTTCTAAAAAAATAGAAACCAAAATTGGGATTGACAAAAATAAGAGGACCAAAAATTTAATTTAGCCTTAAATTAAATAGAAGGTAAAAGATAATATCTCTAAAGAGTACTAGTACTATAATATAATATTAATATTGTTTTTTATTTTATTTCATTATGTTTAATTATACTATTTGATAAAAGACATAAATACTATTTCAAAACTATTAAGGTTAATATACTTTGATCAAGTAAAATAAATATTTATTTATCAAAATATTATGTATTTTTGTAAAAAAAAAATACTTTATTTCTAAAATATCCATAGAAGAATCTTAAATTTCTTACTATTTTTCGAAGCACAATTTTCGTGCATATCAATTTTTGTTCATGACATTAGTAATTTGTCAAAAAATTTAATTACGTGTTTCTTACTAGTTTTAAAAGTACGATTCCTGTGCATATAAACTTCATGACATTATTAATTGCCCAAACTTTTTAATTACGGTTCTTCACATTGCTGTGAGGAAAGGTGTCAACAAAAGTATCTATGAAAAAAATATATATAAATCCTTTTTCCTTGTTCTATCTTTGTAAAAATGAGAAGATTGAAAAAGTAGCGAGATTCATAGTCTTTCTATCCAACGTTTCTCTATTATATCGAACATAAAAGATTTTATCTTATTTTTTTTCTTTTTACTATATTGCAACATTCATGACATTAACAATTTGTCTAAACTTTAAACTTAGGGTGTTACAAGGCCCAATTACGTAAGACCCAAGAAGGAAGTCCACAAGTCTTATTGACTCAGACTATTACTAATGTTTTGGATAGCTGGACCTCTTATTATTTTTCTTTAATATTGTTGTCTTTTCCCTAAATCCTCAGCGTACAAATGTACATCTCAGATATGATGTCTTCTTATTCAACATCTATTTAAATGTATGAACCCTTGTCTTAGAGGATATGAATGAAGTATTTCCTTTATATTATTCTTTTTTCTCTTACAGTTGTGTAGGTAGAGTAGCATAACCTTAGCCATCATTATAGACCTCACAACATTTTGGTGTTTTCATTTCATTATTCATGCCTCCCAAAAACACCACTCGAGAGGTTGATGATGCTATTTAGACCATCACAGATAAGCTTAGGTCCCTCTAGTCCTAACTTGACACTAGCCAATAGACCATAGATTCCCTTCATGAAGCCCTTTCAGAGCCTTATGCACACTGTTCTGGAGCAACTCTATTCTCTTTCCCTATCACAGAACGCCCAAACCACTGGTATGACCTTGCCACCGCCTTCTTCATCTTTTCACACTAGAGCCAACACCATTTATACCTCACAGTTGCAAACCACACCCTTATCTACTACTTTTACTCCTCCACCATTATTTAGTACAACAAACGCCCCTTTCCCCCACCACCTTTGGTTACACTGTCCCCACGCTCCTCCAATATATTATCATCCTTTCTCCCGCCACCCTTTGTCGCCACTTCCCCTTTTAAACCCCAACCTTCCTTATGACAACCTAAACTTTAGCTACTACCATTTAACGGAATAAACCCATTAGACTGGTTATTTCAAGTAGAGCAATTCAGCATTTAATGGAATAGACCCATTAGGCTGCTTATTTCAAGTAGAGCAATTCTTTCTCTTTTGTTAAGTTCCTCTAGGGCACTATTTATCTGTGGATGCTTTCTATATGAAAGGAGAAGCTCTTAGTACAAATGGATGTACCAAAACCACCAGCTCACCGATTAGGCCTCTTTTACGCAAGCACTTAAGCTACGATTCAACCCCTCTACCTATAAGAAACACTAGGTCGAATTATTCAAGCTTCATCAAACAGGATCCGTGGCTAACTATCAAGCAACTTTTGAAAAGATTTGTAACAGGGTTTATGGTTTTTCCCCTAAGGTCCTATTGAATTGCTTCATTTTTGGCCTCTCACATGAAATTAGATGTGAATTAGCTATACTCTACCCCTACTCCATTTCTCAAGCTATAGGCCTTGCCAAATTGGTAGAGGTGAAAGTTAAAGACGCCAAACCTCGCACCTTTTGTTCCTTCCAAAATACAACCCACACGTCCACCATTCCCATACCGCCTCACACCCCTTTAAGCCTACCAACCCTTCTCTCCCACATTACCAATTAAACGCCTTACTATGTCCCAAATGCAAGAACGTTGCACACAAGGCCTCTGTTACAATTGTGACAAAAAATTTCTCCCTGGCCACAAATGTGCCCCTAACCGTTTTCTTTTGTTACTTATGGATGATTCAAAGGACTTAGGTGCTAAACCCCCTTTTATTGATGAGGAAACCCCTCCTACAATTTCAGAAGCCATCCATTTCTACATGTCTCTTCAAACACTTACTGGTCAACCATCACCCAAATCAATGAAATTCCAGGGGCATATTCGCGGCTTGCATGTGGCTATTCTCATTGATACATGAAGCTCTCGTAATATCTTGCAACCTTGAATAGTAACCCACCTTAAATTGCTAACCAACCCTGCCCCAAAGTTTTCAGTCATGGTTGGCAACGGTGACAAGTTACAATGTACAGGCTTTTGCCCAACTGTTTATATCACCTTACAAGGCCACAAATTCATCTCTCCTTTATATCTCACACATATTGAAGGCACAAATGTAATATTGGGCCTAGAATGGTTGTCTACCTTGGGCCAAATTCCTGTTGACTTTGCTGTCCCAAGCCTCTCTTTTTCCTATAACAATTCACCCATCACCATTAGGGCCAAAAATACCATCTCCCCACTCCATCCACTTACAACAAATTATGCCACCTTATACACACCAAATCCATTGCCTTCTTCCATTTATTAACAATTCAACCCACTAATATTGCTCCACCTCCCCTTAACCCCTCATTTACCTTCCAGATCCAACACCTCCAACAATTACCCTTGGAAATACAAACCCTTCTCTTATCCTTCTCCCAACTTTTCCAAACTCCTCACAACTTACCTCCACAAAGGCCACATGACCACCATATTCTCTTGCTCCCTAATGCCCCACCCGTTAATGTCAAACCCTACTACTATCCCCACTCATAAAAGGATACTATTGCTAAGTTTATCACAGAAATGCTCCATGAAGGCACTATTATCCCTAATCGCAACCCTTATTCTTCCCCAATTTTTTTAGTCAAAAAAGAAAGACGGGACATGACGCTTTTGTCTTGACTATCGCACCTTAAATGTTGTTATAGTCAAAGATCGATTTCCCATCCCAACTATTGATGAGCTACTTGATGAGTTAGGGTTTGCTACAATCTTCACTAAAATTGATCTATGTTCAGGATATCATCAAATCAGGGTCGTCCTTTAGGACACCCATAAGACAACTTTCCACACCTGTGACGGTCACTACAAATTTTTAGTAATGCCCATTGGACTCACTAAGGTGCCGTCAACTTTCCAGTCAGTCATGAATGATATGTTACGGCCTTACCTACGTCGGTTCATCCTAGTTTTCTTTCATGATATACTTATATAAAGCCATTCTTTTTCTAATCATTTAGTTCACTTGCGATTAGTTTTAGACCTATTTGTTTCTAACCTGTTTTATGCTAAATTTACTAAGTGTGTCTTTGTTGTTAACCCTATTCATTACTTGGGGCATGTCATTTTTGCCCAAGAGGTATCCCCTGACCTCGACAAGGTGCAAGCTATATTAGACTGACTTGAGCCACGTTTTCTCTCGACACTCAGAGGTTTTATCGGCCTTACTGGTTTCTATAGGTGATTTATTGGCAACTATGCCACTCTGGCCGCTCCCCTCACCGACTTGTTGCGTTCCACTAAATTTAGTTTGAATATAGTGGTCACTCAAGCATTTACAGACTTGAAAACCAAAATTACAATAGTTTTAGTCTTGTCTCTTTTGAATTTCTCCAAGCCATTCATCATAGAAACCGATGCCTCTGTCATTACTATTGGAGCTGTTCTTTCTCAAGTTGGCCACCCCCTAGCTTTCTTTAGTAAAAAAGATGTGCCCCTGCATGCAAAACTCCTTAGCCTATGTCCGTGAGATCTATGCTGTAACAAAAGTAATTGCCAAATGGCGTCAGTATCTAATAGGCAGAACTTTCTACATTTACACTAATCAGAAAAGCCTTAAGAACCTTTTGTCTCAAACTATACAATCTTTGGAACAACAAAAATGGGCAACTAAATTACAGGGGTACAACTTCGAGATATTTTACAAACCTAGCAAGAGTAATGTTGTGGCCGTTGCTCTCTCACGATAGTTTACATATGCACCCGTGCAGTTAGCCATCACCTCATCCCTAATTCCCTCCATCCTGGCCATAATTTGCAAATTTTATGCTACTGATCCTCCAGGTTTAACCACCATTCAACAATTCCTTACAGAATAGAACAAGAAGGATTTTTCAAGAGTTACTAATGGCTTACGATTCTTCAAAGACTGCCTTATGGTTCCCCCAGTCCCTGCCATACACCATCAATTATTGTGTGAATTCCACTCATCACTATTACCGAGCCACTCAGGGCTTAAACCAACTCTGGCTTGGCTGGTTGCCTTTTCCTTTTGGCCTGGCCTTTACAGGGACACGAAGACTTTTATTGAACAATGTCAGGTTTGCCAGTAGCATAAGACCCTCACACAACGAAAAGCAGGATTAATACAGCCCATTCCAATGCCAAAACAAGTTTAGGAAAATTTAACCATGGAATTTGTCACTCATCTACCCACTTCCTTTGGTCACATAATTGTTGGGGTGATCTACAATAACTTAAGCAAATACTCACATTTTGTTGCACTTCCCTACAAGTTTGCTGCCCCAAACTTAGCGTGTCTTTTTTCTGTTGAGATTTATGGTCTCCACAGCGCCCCAAAGTTTATTACATCCAACAAAGAACCCCTTTTCATTAGTGCTTTCTAGAAAGAATTTTTCAAGTTGTTAGGACCTAAATTGAGTTACAGCTCTACCTACCATCCAGAGTCAAATGTCCAAACTGAGGTAGTAAATATAAGTTTATAAGCATATTTAAGATGCTTTACCAGTGACAACCCGAAGTTTTGGTTTAAATTTATATACTTGGTCGAGTATTGGTTCAACTCAACCTTATACTCTGCCATTGGCATCCCCCCCTTTCAAGCCCTTTATGGTTGACCACCGCCATCAATCTTGGACTACATTCCCGGATCTGCCTCAGAACCGTCACTTGATGAATCCTTCAAACAGAGACAATAAATTTTACTTCAGTTAAAGCAAACTCTCTGACGCACTCACCAGAGTATGAGCAATCAGGCAAATAAACATAGAAGGGAGGATACCTTTGACCAAGATGCATGGGTTTGGTTGCATCTACAAACCATACCGACAGCAAAAAATGACTCATCCCCCTTCGCACAAACTTTCCAAGTGATTTTTTGGACCTTTCCAGCTTCATCGGCGCATAAGAGCGGTTGCGTAAGAGCTCATCCTTCCCCAAGGATTACGCATTCATCCAATTGTCCACGTCCCTCTCCTTTGACCTTATCGTAGACCTATACCGCTCACTCCACTGTTTTAGCTTCCTCGAGACGAGTTTGTCAACCCCTACTCCTTGGCAGAGCCCCAATCTACTACCTACCATCACCTAAACATACCAATTTTCAATAACCCACAGAACCCATTTTGCCCTCGAACTCCAAAAAACTCCAATCTCACTTCACCTCGCACTTTAAATAAAACACTTCACTTACCGCAACTACTTCCTCACCTATTAGATCCCACTTTCTAACCTAATATCCCCCTCTCTCAATCTATACCGTCCACTTGAACCCCATTACCCTTGTTTTCCCTAATCGTTACACATGTCGCTCCACCATTCCACCGTCCTCAATCACCCCCCTTGAAAACCCCTACAATCTTTGACCAAACCATTAATCCTTTGGCAAACAACCCCACATGCCCTCCAGTTATCACCCATAACCCAACCATCTTTGCCCTTCCACCTCACAATCCCCAATGTTCCACTACCACACAATCCCAACCCTCCACTAAAAACGTAATTCGTGCCTTGTCCTTTCCACCAATCAGCTTCCACCAATCTCAACCCACCCCAACCATTACAATAGCACCACACCCACACGTGCAGCCCACCTCCAAGCCCATTATGAACGATCCAAACCTTGAGGACAAGGTTCCCTTTGATAGTAGGAGTAATGTTATAAGGCCCAATCACGTAAGATCCATGAGGGAAGTTCACAAGCCTTATTGGTTCAAAGATTATTACTAATGTTGTGGGTCGTGATTAGATAGCTGGACCTTTTATTATTTTTCTTTAGTACTTTTGTCTTTTCCCTAAATCCTTAGTGTACAAATGTACACCTAGGATATGCTCCCTTGTTATTGAGCATCTATTTAAATGTATGAACCTTGATTTTAGAGGATATGAATGAAGTATTTCCTTTATATTATTATTTTTTCTCTTACTATTGCGTAGGTAAAGTAACACAACCCTAGCTGTCATTGTAGACCTCACAACATAGGGCTCCATATTTTTTTTATGTCTTTCCCTCTTTTACATCTATTCACCTTTTTAATTATATCAAATAAACTCACTAGCTACCTTTTTTCAAGTAAAATAAATATTTGTTTATGAAAATACCATGTAACTCACAAAATTGTTGTTTCTAAAAAGAGTTTATGGAAGAATCTTGAGTTTTATATCACCTTTAAAAGCAAGATTCTCATGTATCTCAACATTCACGACGATAGTAATTTGTCCAAACTTTCTAATTAGGGTCCATAACTTGCAACAACAAAAAAAAGGTGTCAATAAAGAGTATTACTGAAAGAGAAAAGTAAAATTGTTATTTCTTCCATTTTCTCGCAGAAGTGAGAAAGTTGAGAGCATAATCAAACCTACTGTTTTTTCTCTCTCACACTCACTTTTCTCCATAGTACGAAATAGAAATATAATTACTAACTCACCTTTCGTGAGTAAAAAGAATATTTATTTATCAAAATACCATGTATGTTTATTCACAAAACTATTTTGTTTGTAAAAAAATTATGGAAGAATCTTGGGTTTTCTATCACTTTCAAAAACAAGACTCGTATATCTCAACATCTATAATTTATAATCTATAATCTATACAAAGTAGAATATTTTTAAATAGGAAACCTCAACGTGTTAATCGCTAGCTGGAGCAATTTCAAATAGAATCTTATCCACTTGACAACACCAGAACGTTTCCCTCTATTTTTGCTTATGTGTCAGCCTCACATTCATTTGCATACAAATCAATTTATGGATAATTATAACACACAAATATTTTCACACAAAATAATTTATGGACAATTATGACACATAAAATTAGGAAATTAATTTTTATTGTATCTTCTGATTAAGCACAATTTTCATAATCACCCTTATACACAATCACGGGAATTATTAGTGCCTTAATGTTTTTATTTTGAAATTCAAACAGAGTTAGAGAACAAAAGGTGACCAAGGAAAGAAGAAATGAGAAAGGGACACATATTTGAAAACGACCCAAACTTTCCTTTCATTTCTCCAACGATAATATTTTTTTTGGTTACATGTTCTAAATAGTCACCTCATTACGCTGATTCCTTCTATTGTCTTTGTTTTTTTGTGTCTTTATTAAGGCAAGAAAATATATTATCAAATTGAGATGCTTATACGTTAGGTAATTTTTCTCTTTTCTCTTTTTTGATTTTGCATTTTCTTCATTTGAAAAGCTTCAATTTTATTTTTTTCACTTTTATGTTTTGTTGTTCACATTTCATTGGTTTGCTTATGTTGGTTTTTTGTTAATGTATAGTCTAGAATGGACGATCAGGATAATGACATTAAGGATGGAGGCAAAGATGGTACTCAATATCCTAACTTGCTATTAACTTCCTTTTCATTTGAGTTTTTATTATTTTGTTTCTTTATTGCTTTAAATTTGATCCACTAAGATTTTTATTCTTTTCGTTTGTACAGATCCAAAAGAACTCAAGAGAGAAATGAAAGTATGGATGAAGAGGACATTCTAAACTAGGCTTTAAAGCAAATATGGTCATTCCCGTATGATTTTATTTAATAAACTAGATTTTACGTCATCAATTGGGGGTCGTTTGATTCAATGCTAAAGTAATTATTAAGTATATATAATTAAAATAAAAATAATTACATGTAATTGTTATATATAATTTATATAATTGAAATGACTATTTACATTGTTCATTTATTAGTGCACAATTTATTTATTTATTACACATGTTGTCAATTTGAAATAATTTAATAGCATTTTAATGGACAAAAAATTTAAATGGACAATTAATTTAAAAATGATGATTATTTAAATGCAAATAGAACAAAAATTTCTATTGATTTTTTATATAAATAGCATTTAAATAGAAATAAATTAATTATTTCTTCAAATCCACCGAAATTAACAACCATGTCCATTTAAATAATTACAATAATCAAGTTAATTTCAACTTGTATATATTCCAATTTGAATTGATTAAGATAATTGTGACATATATTTTTTTTAAAGGAAAGTAAGATTATTTTAAATTGAGGTAAATATACTATGTTAAAATGTACAATTAAAGTAATTAATGTAATTAATAAATATGTATAATTAAGGTAATTATCCATAATTAGAAATCAACTAATTTATAAATATTTAATTATATTTAATATTGATTGAAGTAACTTAAACATTTGAATAAAAAAGTAGAAATCTCCTTTATTTGAATAATAAATTAAGAAAAAAACTACTTTTGATTTGATTTGATTTATTCTAAAAACTCACGACACGTATAATAACATAAGAGACACATGACACATATTATATATAAATTAGTTTTTTATTTAATGTATTATTAATTTTGATGGAAATTTTTATTGATATAATTAAAGTAATTAATATAATTATTAAATATATATAATTAAGATAATAACATGTAATTGTTATATGTATGTGTGTGTGTGTATATGGGAACGTTTCAAATGATAAACTTTTATAATGAGAAAATGAGAACTTTCAATGTAGTTCTTAGATCATAATTAAAACAAATTTGTTGCTGAGAATAAAACTCAATTAATCACCTCTTATAAGACCATCATTGTCATTACCTCCACCAACACTGCCACCACCGCCGATGGTGGTGGCGATAACGGGGTTGGCAGCGATGGTGGTGACAGTGGTGGTGAAGGCAATGACGGTGATGGTGGTAGTGGCAGTAGCAACGGTGATGGTGGTAACTGCGGGGGTGGTGATGATATTAATGGCGGCGGTGACGACGACAGTAGTGGTGATGGTGATGGTGGTGGCGATGACGATAGTGACAACATTGGTGGTGGTAGTAACAGCGGTTGTGGAAGTAGAGACAATGGTGCTATTATATGAGGTGTTTAATTGAGTTTTAATCTCACTTGTTCATTGTTTTTAATTGTAATCCAATGGCTACTATTAATTGTTCTCATTTCTCATTTGAAATGCTCCCTATATATATATATATATATATATAATTTTTTATGAAATATAATTATTAAATATTGCAAAAAATACTATTTTATATGTTAAAATAGATAATTCTAACAATTATGGTATTTATGAGTGATATATATTGTGATGTTAATTAATTAATGTAATTATGATCAATATATATTTTAATTAAGATAATGGATATTATTTTAAACAATGGTAATTAGATGATTTAAATTACGTAATTAAATTGACTAAGATTATTTTAAATTAAAATAGACAATTAATTTAAAAGAACCATTCATTTTGACTTAAATATGAAATTTTTATTTACATTATTTTCGTATTAAATTGTCCATTTTTTCTTGAACTATTGGTTCATTTATTACATGTGTCAATTTGAAATAATTTAATAGCATTTTAAAGGACCAAAGTTTAAAATGGAAGATTAATTTAAAATTAACAATTAATTTGACCTAAATTTGTAATGTTCAATTATTTAAATAGAAATGGAACAAATTTTTTGCCGACTTTTTGTTGTAAATGTCATTTTAAATGGAAATAAATTGATTTTTGCTTCAAATCCACACGAAATTGATGTCCCTATCCATTTGAATAATTGTAATAATTAAGGTAATTACAATTGATACACATTTTAATTTGAATAAATTAACATAACTATGACATATATATTTTTTAAAGAAATATAGTAAGATTATTTTAATTTAAGGTAGATATATTATTTATAATGTATAATTAAATGAATAAATGTAATTAATAATTATTTATAATTAAGGTAACTGTCTATAATTATAATTGAATTAGTTAATTTATAAATATTTAATTATATTCAATATCGATTGAAGAAACTTAAACATTTGAATATAAAATAGAATTCTCCTTTATTAGAATAAATTAAGAAAAAATAATATCAATTTGACTAATTTAATGTGAAAATTCATGAAATGTATATTAAGATAAGAGTCACATGACACATATTATATATATTTTAGTTTTTTTTATTTAATATATTATTAAATTTGCTGAAAAAATTTATTGGTATAAAAAAAATTCACTAATGTAATTATTAAATATATGTCATTAAGATAATTACATGTAATTGTTATATAATTTATTTTTTATGAAATATAATTATTAAATATTTCTAAAATATACTATTTTTATATGTTAAAATACATAATTTTTTTAATCATAGTAATTACGACTAATATATATTGTGATATGTAAAGGTAGTTATGATCAATATATATTTTAATTAAGGTAATGAAAAGTGTTTTAAACAAAGGTAACTAGATTATTTTAAATTATAAAATTGAATTAATTAATATTAATATAATTTAAATTTCAAAATGACAATAATTTAAAAAGGATAATTAATTTTGACCTAAATAAAGAATTTTTATTTAAATTATTTTCATATTAAATTGTTCATTTATTATTGCATTATTTATGTATTTTTTTTTACAAATGTAAATTTAGAATAATTTAATAGTATTTTGATGTACCAAAGTTTAAAATGGATGATTAATTTAAAATTAACGATTAGTTTGACCTAAATATGCACTATTCATTTATTAAAACAGAAATAAAGCAAAATTTTCTGTTGACTTTTCATTATAACTATCATTTTAAATAGAAATAAGTTGATTTTTTCTTCAAACTTATATGAAATTAAGATTCATATCCATTTGGATAATTATAATAATTAAGGTAATTACAATCGATATATATATATATATATATATATATATATGAAGAAGCAAGAAGAATACTACTCTTGCCCCCAAGGATATTTAATATAGTTTTGATGATTTAGCTTCTTGATGAGTGCAAAGTTGTAATGTGTTTATGTATGTGTGTGGTTGTGTGACTTGCATGATTTATCTTTATCCTTGATGGTTTGATGGTGATGAGCTCAAAATTTAAGACTTAAAGGGTTAACAAAATGGTAACATGTTTTTTATAAGTCTAAAATTAAGTTTAAAGAAAAACAATTGGATAAAACATAGTTTTAAATTGATAGGAAGTGAAAGCTACATATTAAAACTTTAGAACAATTCAATCTTATGTTTAAGAACCATTTAATCAGATAAATTAGCTTTGTAATCGGTTAAACTGTTGGAAAACACTCAAAATATGCAAATTTACACTGTTTTAACTAGTTACAGTGATGTGTAACTAGTTACATAGTCTTTGTTTTAACTAGTTACAATATTATGTAATCAATTATTTCGGTTGTAACTAGTTACATAATTTTGTAACCAATTACATTTTTATAAAACTATTTTGTTCTATGCGAAAATAACTAGTTAAGTCCATTCAAACTTCATTTTTTAGATTTCTAAAAACAAAATAACTGATTACAAGTCCAAATAACTAGTTAATCTAGTGAACTCTCTATAAAATGTGAACTTAGTGAGTCTTTTCACACAACTTCAATTCTCTAAATTTGAGAGAGAGTTTTTCTACAGTGAAATCATATTATTCTTCTTCATCACTACAAGTTTTATATCAAAATCAAGAGCTCATCATGAATCAACATTGGAGATAAAGAAAAGTCTCTTTTAGGTAGAATTTGATTCGTGCTTCATTGTTTTTTATCTATCACAAATTAAGGTGATATCTAACATTTTCTTTTGGTTTAATTTTCATTCTTGAGATGGGTTGTGTCAAGTCTCTCTTGTGGTAGTGTTCCACAAGAAAAGGTTCAAGCGTTCTTGATAGGTTTTTCAAGAAACTTGATTTTGCGTCTGTGTTTGTTTGTAATTCTCTTGTTTGTGCATAGTAGTTGTAAACAATTGAATTGCATAGTGATAATCCTAATTGATTTAATTGGAAACTGGATGTAGATCACAGTGGTGTGATCAAACCAGTATAAATCTTGTATGTTCTTTTCTTTTCTCTACCCTCTTGCTAGTATATTGAATCTTGATCTCTTACATATAAATTCATGAGGCTCTTTGCATAGTAAAATCAAAACAATTGATCCAATTCTACACCATATATATAACCAAAACAAAATGATTCAAGGTTTTTGGAAAATCTAGTTATTTATTGTTCAAAAGAAATTGGGGATTCTTTAAAATTTTTAAAGATCCAATTCACCCCCTCTTGGATTTAGCCCTATATATATATATTTAATATTGATTGAAGAAAGTTAAACATTTGGATTGAAATTAGAAATTTCCTTTATTTGAATTATAAATTAAGAAAAAAGTAATGTTAATTTGATATGATTTAATGTTAAATTCTTGACATGTATTATAAGACGAGAGACACATGACACATATTAAATGTAGTTATTATATATATATACTTGAGATAATTATATGTAATTTTTATATGTTAAAATACATAATTCTATTAATCATGGTAATTATGATAGACATATATCGTGGCATGAATTAATTAAGGTAATTACCATTTGTATATATTTTAATTAAATTAGTAAAAAATATTTTAAATAAAGGTAATTATTAGACATTTTAAATTACATAATTAAATTATCTAATATAATTTTAAAGTTAAAATAAACGATTAATTTTGACCTAAATATGAATTTTTCATTTAAATTATTTTCATATTAAATTGTTCAATTATTATCAAACTATTTCTTTATTTATTACACATATAAATTTAAAATAATTTAACAACATTTTGATTACCCAAAGTTTAAAATGGAAGATTAATTTATAATCAATGATTTAATTTGACATAAACATGCATTTATTGAAGTAGAAACGAAACAAAATTTTTTGTTGACTTTTGGTTATATATAGCATTTTAATTTTTGCTTCAAATCCACTCGAAATCAAGTTCGTGCCTATTTGAATAATTATAAATATTAAGGTAATTTTAATCAGTATATATTCTAATTTAAATAAATTAACATAATTATGACATATATTTTTTTAAAAAAACATAATAATATTTTAAATTAAGGTCAGTATATTATTTTAACATGTATAATTAAAATAATTAATGTAATTAATAAATATATAATTAAGGTAATTACCCCATAATTATAAATTAATTGTGTTTTAAATATTTAATTATGATTAAAATCAATTGAAGAAACTTAAACATTTGAATAGATAGTAGAAATTTCCTCCTTTTTTTTAAATAAAGGATGAAAATTTAATGTTTATTTAATTTAATTTAATGTTAAAACTTAAAATTCATGACACATATAATTAGATGAGACACAAATGATACGTATAAGTTATAATTTAGATTCTTATTTAATGTATTATTAAGTTTGTTTAAAAATTTTATTGATGTAATTAATGTAATTATAAATATATAATTAAGATAATTACACGTAATTTCTATATATAAATATTTTTTATTAAATATTTTATAAAAATGCTATTTTTATATGTTAAAATACATTATTATATTTAGTATGGTAATTATGATTTGTATATGTTGTGATATGAAATAATGAAGGTAATTATGACCGTATATATTTTAATTAATGCGATGAAAATTATTTTAAACAAAGGTAATTAGTTTATTTTAAATTACATATTTTAATTAATTAATAAAATCTAAATTTTAAATTAAACTTGTGAATGCTAAGAAAATGATATCGAAGTCTTATTTTGTCTATAAATGGTATCAACTTTTATTAACCTATAATGTGTGTGTGTGTGTGTGTAAATATACCATTACTATACTCAAATTTTTTCTCTAAAATTAATTTTATTTTATTATCTTTTCAATGATTAATAAGAGAATGCTTTTGGCAGCAAAAAATAAAAAGTAAAAATAAGAAGTGCTTTAATAAAACAATAATTTGTATATCATGAATATCATGTTTGGAACAAGATATTACATAATGCTATCAAATTTTGTAATTAGTTTAAAATTTTGAAATGATATCCATGATAAATAATTACTATATATATGAATCAATAAATAATAACAAAACATATGCCTAAACATCAATAATTTATTCAAGTATTTATAAATTTAATTGGTCTTTCATTTGATTGATGTTATCTTTTAATTTGTATAAGTATTAAGATAAGATTAATACATATGAATGTATACAAGTCTACTCTGTATTCATACATATTTATATAAAAAAATGGACAAAATGTAATTTATATTTAAGGCAATATAAATAGTATCTCATACTTGGTATCATACAATAAAGACAGAAATGGTTGCTTCAAAATATTCCAAAAATCAATGTCAAGATTATGGTGCATCATATATATATTTATTTGAAATTAAGTAACAGTGTCCTTTAATTTAAAGGAATTGCTTTGATGTAGGATAAAAATAACAAAACAAATATTCATTGTCATAGAAAAATATTCTAATTGGATGATTGAAATTAATATATATAATGATTAACTGTGCAAAACTTTTACACTGACAATATCTCTTATTAAAATTTTGTATAAATTGAAATTATATACAAATGATAATATATTGATAAAGGTAATATTTTTCAAAACACACATTTTTATAAATTAAAATGTTGTGAGATGTGTGCGAATATAAAATTATTTAAATTTATATTAATATCCATTTACACATACACACACATATATATTGATATACATATTACTAACATATATTTTTATAAAATTAAATAATATATTAAATAATTATAAAAATTACAATTTATAAATTTAACTCTCGTGCATGGCACAGGTTATTATACTAGTTTATAACATTAGAAATTTGTCTGAACTTTCAAATTATGATTCCACATTGTACCAAAAATAGTGTTAGGAAATAGTATTATTGAAACAAAAAAATATAAACATCATTTGTTTAACTATTTCACAAAAAGTGGGGAGGTTGAAAGCATAAGAAGATCAAATGTCTTTCTCATGCTCATTCACCTTAATCAATCGTACCAAATACACTCATTCATTCACCTTTTTCAGATAAAATAAATATTTATTTACGAAAAGACTATGTATTTTTATTCATAAAACTAATTTTTTTACAAAAAAATATGGAAGAATCTTAAGTTTCATTTCACCTTCAAAAGCAAGACTTTTGTGTATCTCAACATCAATGGCATCATAAATTTGTCCAAACTTTTTAACTAAGGTCCCACATAGTGCAAGAAAAGGGCGTCAACAAAAAACATTAGTGAAATAGGAAAATAAAGTTATTACTTTTTTATTTTTTTCGTAAAGGTAAGAACATTGAAAGCATGACGAGATTCAATGTCTTAATTTCCCTCTCACTCTTACTCATTTTTCTCCAATGTGTCGAATAATATTATATTTACTTACTCACATTTCTCAAGTAAAATAAATATTTATTTATGAAAAATATTATGTATTTTGTTCACATGATTGTTTTGTTTCTAAAAGAACCTATGGAATAATCTAAGTTTTCTATCACCTTTAAAAGCAATACTCTCATGTATCTCAACACCAATGACATTAGAATTTTGTTCAAACTTTCTAATTAGGGCTCCACATGGTGCAAAAAAAAAAGTGAAAACAAAAAGTTTTAGTGAAATAGAAAAACAAAGATGTTATTTTTTTATTATTTTTTCCCAATTGCAAGAAGGTTGAAAGCACAATGAGACCTAATGTCCTAACTTCCCTTCCACTTTTTCTCTAATGTACCAAGTAATATTATATTTATTCATTCACATTTTTCAAGTAAAATAAATATTTATTTTTGAAAATACCATATATTTTTTTCACAATTTTTTTTTATTTCTAAAAAAAGTTTATGGAAGAATCTTGAGTTTCCTATTATCTTCAAAAGCAAGACTTTCTTGTATCTCAACATTTATGGCATTAACAGTTTGTTTTGGACATTCTAAATAAGGCCCAAAGTGTGCTATACAATGGTGTCATGAAAAGAGTATTACTCCAACAAAACATTAAAAAAAATTATTACTTTAGTTTTTTCACCAAAGTGGAAAAGTTAAAAGCATAACAAGACAGAGTGTCTCCGACATGCTCACTTGTCTTTTTCTACTGTACCAAATACATTTACTAACTCACGTTTCTCAAGTAAAATAATTATTTATTTATAGTATTTTCATTCATAAAACTATTTTATTTCTTCGAATAAACACATGGGAGAATTTTGAGTTTCCTACCACCTACAAAATCAAGCCTCTTGTGTGTCTCAACATTAATGACATTATAATTTAGTCCAAAATTTCTAATTAGGCTCCCACATGGTGCAAAAAAAGAGTTTGAACAAAGAGTATTGGTGAAACGAAAAAAAGAAGATGTTATTTCTTTATTTTTTTTCACAAAGGTGAGAAGGTTGAAAGTGTAATGGGACCCAATGTCTTAATTCCCCTCTAACTCACTTTTCTCTAATGTGCCAAATAATAATATATTTACTCATTTACATTTTCTCAAGTAAAATAAATATTTATTTATGAAAACACCATGTACTCTAGTTTGCAAAATTGTTTTGTTTTTAAAAATAAACTATGGAAGAATTTCAAATTTTCTATCACCTTCATAAACAACACTTTCGTGTATCTCAATATCCATGACATTAACAATTTGTTTGAAGATTGTAATTAAGGTCCCACAATGTACTAAACAATGGCGTTAGAAAAGAGTATTACAAAAATAGAAAATAAAAAAAATGTTATTTGGTTACTTTATTTTTCACAAGGGTGGAAAGGTTGAAAACGTAACAAGACCCAATGGCCCTATCACACTTTCTCAGCTTTCTCTATTGTACCAAATACACTCGCTCGCTCACCTTTTTCAAGTAAAGTAAATATTTGTATACAAAAATACTATGTATTTTTAATCTCACATCCATTTTATTTCTATAAAAAAACCTATGGTAGAATCTTGAGTTTCCTATCACCTTCAAAAGCAAGACTCTCGTACATCTTAACATTAGTGACAATAGAAGTTTGTTTAAACATTCTAATTAGGACTCCACACTTAGCAAAAAAAAAAAAAAGGTGTCAATAAAGAGCACCAACAAAACAAAAAAAAAACTATCTCTTTATTTTTTTTCTTTCACTAAGGTGAGAAGGTCAAAATCATAACAATATCCAATGTTTTCTTTCTCATACTCACTCACTTTTCTCCACTGTACGAAATAGTAATACATTTACTCATGCAATTTTCTCAGGTAAAAAAATTTATTTATGAAATTATTATGTATTTTTGTTCACAAAATTGAATTGTTTCTAAAAAGAGCCTAAGGAAGACTAATGAGTATCCTATCACGTTAAAAACACGAGATTATTGTGTATCTCAATCTCCATAACATGTACAATTTATTCAGACTTTTTAATTAAGGTCCCAATATGTGCTAAAAATAGGTGTCGTGAAAAAGTATTATTGTAACAGAAAAAATAAAAATGATATTTCCTTATCTTTCTCTTCTTAAAAGTGGGAAAATTGAAAGTATAACGAGATTCAATGTTGCTCTCATGCTCGCTTGCCTTTCTTCATTGTATCCAATACACTCACTCACTCATATTTCTCAAGAAAAATAAATATTTATGAAACTATTATGTATTGTTATTCACATAATGGTGCCAATGGAAAAATATTGAATTTCCCATCACTTTCAAAAGCAAGACTCTTTTGTATCCCAACATCAATGACATTAGAAATTTGCCTAAACTTTCTAATTAGGGTCCTGCACTATGCAAAAAAGGATGCAGAGAAAAAGTATAGTGAAATAGAGACAAAGAAGTGTTATTTCTTTATTCTTCTTTAACAAAAGTGAGAAGGTTGAAAGCGTAATGAGACCCAGTGTCTTTCTCTCTCACACTCACTCACTTTTTTTCATTGTACCAAATAGTAAGACACTCACTCTCACCCACTTTTTTCAAGTAAAATAAAATGTTTATTTATGAAAATACTATGTATTTTTTTTCCACAAAACTATTTTTTTTTTCTAAAACAAGCCTCTGAATGAATCTTGAGTTTTTTTAAATCACCTTCAAAAGCAAGACTCTTGTGTATCTCAACATTCATAACATTAGCGACTTGTTCAAACTTTCTAATTAGGATTCCACACCGTGTTAAAATAGGGTGCCAAGAAAGAGTATCATTGAAACAGAAAAAAAAAACTAAAATTACTATTTCTTTATTGTTTTTCCACAAAAAGTGAAGTGGTTGAGAGAATATTGAGACCTAATGTCTCTCTTACGCTTACACACTTTTCTCCATTGTACAAAATACATTCATTCACTCATTTTCTCAAGTAAAATAAACATTTATTTATCAAAATAGCATATGTTTTTTTTTTTCATAACATTGTTTTACTTCTAAGAAGAGCTTGTGGAAGGATCTTGTGTTTCCTATTACCTTCAATAACAAGACTCTTGTGTATCTCAACATTCGTGACATTAGCTATTTTTCTCAATTTTCTAATTAGGGTCCACACTATGCTGTAAATGGTGTCAAGTAAGAGTATTAGAGGAACAAACAAATAAAACTACTATTTCTTTACTTTTTTCACAAAAAATGAAAAAAAAGTTGAAAGTGTAGTGAGACTTAGAGTTCCTCTCTCTTGTACTCAGTCACTCATCTCCATTGTGCCAAATAGTAATACACTCCTACACACCTTTTTGAAGTAAAAAAAATATTATTTACAAAAGTACTGTACAATTTTTTTTAAAAAAAATCATTTATAATTAAAAAGAGCCTATAAAAGAATCTTGAGTGCTCTTGAATTGGAGTTAGAAACTCGAAATAAAGCAAAAGTGTAATATGTCGATCGAATAAATCCTGAATCATCTCCATCAAACAAGAAAAAGATATTGAAAGAGATTACGTAGGATTGGGTAGTGAAAAGAATGGTAAGGGTATAAAGAAAAAGAAAGACCAGAACAAGATGGAGGTAGAACTTAATTTCTTACTAAAATTTTTTGGACTTTACGTTTGAACTGGAAGAATTTCTTAGGTCAAAGAATATTTAAAAATTTCAAAGTATAGCGGAACACAAGGAAAACATAATTTTTACCGACACTGACAAGATATTTTTATTTGGTAATGGAAATACTCTAAGCATTCCATTAACTATATATCAACGTTCCAACAAAAATACTTGCATGCATCAAAACCCCCATGTTCAGCAAGGTAAATGCATTAAAAAGGGATAGGTTTTAGCGGATGGTGCTGCTACAGTTGGAGGCAAACTTGCTTTGGGAAAAAACGTATTAATAGCTTATATGCCATGGGAAGGTTACAATTCTGAAGATGCTAATCTTCAAAAGCAGGATGATTATTGTATCTCAACATGACATTAGCAATTTGTTTGAACTTTTTAATTAAAGTTCTACGTTGTTCTAAAAAAAGGTGTCAAGAAAGAGTGTTAGTGAAAGAGAAAAATAAAATTGTTGGGCCTATTTGATTGAGTAAATTACATTGACACTTCCTAATTTTTTTTCAGATTGCATACAATATCTCTCATTTTTCTATCTCTACACTACCCCCTTTAATTGTTTGAAAAACATTATATTGATACCCTTTATACATTACACTAGGAAAAGCATTACATTGACACCCTTTATACATTACACTAACCTCCCTTAATTATTTAAAAAACATTACATTGTGTACTTGTATAAGGGAGATTGTTGTAAACGTTAGAAAAAACAAGGGGATTATGTGTAATTTGAAAAAACCTCAAGAGATGTCAGTGTAATTTACTCTTTGCCTTTTATTCTTGAATTATGTTTTCTATTTTAAAAAACAAAAAAAAACAAAAATGATAAGAGTAGTTTTTAAAATATATTTAAAAAAATAATTCTTCTATATATAATTCTCACTTGGCACACATACATTTTTTTTATTATTGTCTTTGGAAAGATACGACATAAACAAGCGGAACTTATTGTCATCCTACCATGTGGCATACCCTAATTTTTATTTAATTATTTCTCTTACTTATTAAATGAAGAAAAAAATTAAATATATTTACGTTTTCAATATACTAAGTACATTCACTTTTTACTTAATTTATTAATTTTTCCCTGTTCTAGTCAAACACCTACACCTTTACAGTTTACATGTATTATTTTTTGGGTCCACGAAAAATAAAAGCGGCCCTAATCATATGTTTGGGCTGGTATAGCGAGATCCAGTAAAGATGATCTACACACACACACACAAACAAACGATGATCTACTTGCTGCAACGATGTCGTTTACTACAACGGCGTAGTTTTGCAGGGTCCCAAAGTCCAAACCCTGTACCTCAAGCGACTGGGGGAGCCTTCCGTATTTGGCTAAACGTTGTAGGGAAACATGGGAATGGCGTGGTTGCAGTTGCAGAGAATCATCACAAAGGGAGGTGCTCATTCGATCTCACCACTCCCACACTCTGCGCCTTATTCTAGATTCTTCTCCAAATCATCCCCCTATGTTGGTAATCTATTTTTTTTTTTTTTTTCATTCTCTTTTTGGTTGTATTGTATACGAACAAACAAACATGCCTCCCATGTACGAGTAATTAATGATTATGATTGCCGCTGCAGTGAAGGTTGGAATACCAGAGTTTCTAAACGGAATTGGGAAAGGGGTTGAGTCCCACGTTGCTAAGCTTGAATCCGAAATCGGTGACTTCCAGAAGCTTCTAGTCACTCGCACCCTCAAACTCAAGAAGCTCGGTATTCCTTGCAAACATGTATATAATCCTAATTCCTTACTCGCTTGCGTTCCATCTCTTCTTTTACTTCACAAATGACTGTTTCCCTATGTTGTCTTTTTAGAAGCACTCATGCGATCTTTAGCTTAATAGATGAAATTAATATGTGATGTGATCAGCTTGATTAGTATTCGGCGACACCTGTTAGTAGTTCAACCTATGTTGCATTGTGTCCTGTTTTCTTTCTTAACTCCGCAGGCAGAGTTGTGCATAAATCATTGAATCTTATGACTGCCATTGCAACTTTACATTCTGTTTGGTTGGAGGCGAAGTGAGGGAGGGGAAAATAAGGAGCTGAAAATTCCTCCCCTCCGATATTGGGGGATTTCATTTTCCCTCCCTTTGCCTCCTTTGAATCAAACAGTCCATTAAAGTGAACTTGAACGACTATGATTTATGTGAAATTAATCAAAATTGAGGGCCTTGATGGTAAGATTATAGAAGGCCTTTAGAAGCTCTTTAGGACTCATAGTGCTGTTTGTGTCATACAAAATAAACTGTTTGACATATAATAAAGCCATTCATGAGTCTTCATTTAACAGAGTTGGTATGTGACATGAATTACATATCTGAAAAATCTCTTCGACTTTTGAACCTGCAGCTTGTCTTGTCCTAGACAAAATTTATTCTCCTCTCAATGCCTGCTACCTTTTCTATAAATTCCCTCCTGCTCTGTCACTAAGCCATTGGACTGGTGCTAACATGCTAGTAGAAAAGGGTGCACATGTACACTAGTTAAGTTTAAGTGATTCTATTTTCTACATCTGTCTGTGCGGACTAAGGCGTTTGGGGTACTACTACTGTCATCTTCATCCTGGCACATACCTGTGTTTGGTACATGATTATATTACTAGCATCTTAGATGCCTATAGGCATGTAATTATCAATTAAAACAAGGTCAGGCTTTATGAACTTAAATTACCATTTTCTTTAGGACCGAACATGGGCTATCTTAGATGCCATTGTAACTTGTATCTTACATTCGTGTATCCAAGATAAATGTGCACCAGATAAATCTTAGTTCTGTTGTTGGCTCTAATATTGGAAGTAAAATTACTCCTTGTCATGGTAGTCACTTCTTGTGAGACAGTTCAGGTTTCTGCTTTTCAATCTCAGAACTTGTTGATTGGGACTGAAATGACCTTTTCACTTTTGGTAGGATTGGGTTTTTTTATACTTATATGGATTTTAAGATACACGAATTTGATTTTATTTGGCCACAAGACATACAAATTGTGTAGTTCACTTGTACACTCTTTCTAACAACTAGTTTTTGCTTTGTAGAGGAAGTTAATATTGAAATACACACACAAGTACAGGCTGGGATTATGGAGGCCACGTGTTGAGTCCATCAATGCCTGATTGGTTTCTAAGTAGTTAGTAGTCACTGTTTGTTAGACCATATTCCATATTACATGAAAAGATCAAGTCACTGTCTTTGGAGAGTGGAGATCACCCGTCTTTTTCCATCACATTCATCTCTTGCGGACAAAGTTTGGTATCTACACCAGTTATGTACAATGGACTTAATTGACAGTTTGTGTTTGTTATTTATATCCCCGGTGACATCATTGCATATTGTGCGATTATGTGCTGTATCACTAGCTTTTAGCGAAAAGAATATTGAGGGCTTAGGAGTATGCAATGCTTTCATTTATTTCATGATAGCTGCGGTTAAATCCAAAGATGTTATTGCAGTCTTTTGCATCCCTCACTAATTGTTCTGTGATTGATCGGGATACTCGTTGTTGTGCACGATAAAACTAGGCATTAATTATCTAATTTTTGGTTAGTCTTAGGACTTAGCAAGTTCCTCCTTGAATAAATTTTTTTTGAGGGTTATGCATATAATTAATGGTTGGGGGAGGGGGGTTTGCCCCCTAAGGAATTGAATTCTTCTCCGGTTCTTACGAGGTAGTGCTAAAGCCTGCCTTAATCTTCGTTGAGTCGTTCTTTGTTGATGGGCCAGTAGGCCTAGTACCTTTTAAACTCAGTTTAGGCTGTAGGGTCTTTTTTTTATGGGCCGAAATGGAGACCTTTGCTCCTTGGTTTTCACTCAGTGCAGACTCATCGTTATGTAAATTGTTTTGAGTGATCTACTGGTGTATGTTTATATGAAAACACGAATGTCACTTCATTTTCATGTGAAATAAATTATTCTCTTGGATACATAAACTTGGTTGTTTCTTAACAGTGATAGGGATCATTTTGACCCGTTTGATTTGAACATTTTCTGTTTTCATTTATAAAAAAAAGAGAGTAGAAAATGATAGTAAAAATATGTTTGAATTTTAGAAAACATTTTCTTTGAAAACATCTTCAAAAATCAGCTCAAAAATAAAAGCAAAAAGAACTGTTTTCTATGTTTTTAGAGATACTATTTTAGCGTTTGCAGCATGAGTCTCACGTCTTTGATCCTTTTCCCGCTTCGTTGGAGAGTCTTTTTGCCAAGCCTCACAGCTCTTCCAACTTTGCCATTGACTTGACTTCCACCACCTTTGCCGCATTGGCGCTAGCAACATTGGCATTGTCTATCTCTATTGCCTTTAAGATGCCAACAACCAATTTCACAACCACAGAGAAGAGGACTCATGGTGCTCGTATGTCACGGAAGTGGTGGATAAAATTGTGGCATTGAAGAGGGCATAGAGAGCCGAAATGGAGAGAAAGATCCTTAAGATGCTCGCTCATTCTTTTGTTCCTACGTTCTATATGCTGAATTTGAAGTCTCTCATTTTTCTTGTATTGGCTTCTAAAAAAATTGCAAGCAGAAAATAGAAAGTCAAAATGAACATATTTTCTAAATCTTAAAAATTTGAAAATAAAAGTTATATCTATAAAATAAAAATAAAAAGTATTGTTTCAAACTAAACAATGGGAAGTAAAAATATATTTTTCAAACTAAACGAGTCCTAATAGGTTCTAAAAAGTTAAGTTATGATTACCAACGATTTAGGCCCATTTGTTTAAACAAAAAAAATAATTTTATAATTTTTTTTAACTACTATTTTAGCTTTTGAGAAAATAATAAGTTTATTTTTAATTTTTAAACACATTTTTAATTAAAAAAGAGCCTTAATATATATTCCTTATTCAAATTTTACTTTACTCTTATCACTACGCTTTCTAGCGTCTAACGATTCTACAAGGTCTGTAGTAATGAGTTTGGTAAGCCTAATTTTGGAAGCTTTTGGAAATGACAAATCTAGAATATGAGATACTAATGGTATAAGAATTGCAAATACTCATTCCACTGTCGGTTTAGATTTTTCTATGTCGTGGATGGTGGGGAATGCAGCTTACTCATTTTTCTGGATACTGCATAACGATTAAAGTTCTAAATAAGCTAGTAATTTATTCGTCATTATATTTTAATGTGTTAAGATTATAATATATTTTAAAGTAAATATATAGTGTACACACGTAATTTTATTTATTAATTTTAGAGACAAATTTACTTTAAAAAAAAAACTTATTTTTATATAATGAGATAGATAAATAAATGACGAGATAACAGTAGTATGATAAGAACCAAAGAAGAGACATAGAGGATACCTAGAATAGAAGGGGTATCAGGAATATACATCTGGGAAGTTTGAACATCTTATTTGATATCATATGCTGATACATATATGCCATGATTATATATCTTTCACTTAATTTTTGTCATTTTTCTATTTTCACATTTAAAAAATTCTTCACAAAAATTAAAGAGACAACAAATCTTATCCTAAAATTGTTGTGTCAAAAGTATTACTCATACATCCACAGGAGTGGTGGGTCAGCCAAGGCGCATATATGGGGCCCTATGCATCAAGAGCTTTTGTCCATCCTTCGAAGAGGCCACGTGTGGTAAGGTACACTTAGGGCCTACTCCCCAAAATAGTAGTTGTCGTATTTGTACCACAGCCCTTCCCTTTGTTTGTTTCCCTATTTTTTTTCTTTTGCCTTTTTCTCAACCACCCTCAACACCGAGGAACCAACAGCCACCAACAGGCTTCGTTCATTTTTGTTTTTTACAATAATTATTAGTTTTGTAACTGTCCCAAGCAAAATTAAACAACCAACTGCCTATATTATTATGTAAAATCATGTAGGAGAAAGTAAAAAAAAGAAGAAAGAATGATATTTTATTTTAATTTCAGAGAAAGAAAAATGGGCAAGGAGAAAAAGAATGTAAAATTAAAAAAATGCATTAAAGGAAAACACGACGTACTAAATTGATATTAAATAGGTTGCGTTGTGTGAGCCACCACGGTACCTCGACCCGATGTTCATTGAATGAAAATGGGTGGAGTGGTTTGTTTGACACACATTTTGTCGCATACTGGGTCTGGGCCCAACTCAATGTGACCACTCTTTGTTTGGGAGGGTTGTCGTTGGACTCTGACAACTCAAAAGTAATTCTCATGTTGTCGTTTACAAGTTGCACTATTCTCTTGCTCTTCCCCCATCTAATCTTAATGAAAGGCTGGGCTTAACTGCTACTTATTGCTAAACGAAACAAACAAGTCTTGTTAGGTTGCAGTTGCGGGTGTGGTCTCTCTTTAATCTCGAGATGTGACTTGGATTGGACTTTTTCTTTATCTTAATTCTGATTGCAAAACTAAAGTTCGGCAATAATAAATACATAATTAAAAGTACATAATTGACATTTATTTTTTGTCCGTCGCAATGTGCTTCGTTTTCCTGTTGTGCTGATTTTTCAGTTACTACAATTGAACAATGCTTTTTTATATTGCGTTTATCAACATTTAGGTACGATGATATGCATAGTTTATCTAAATTATCTTCACCTCCTCCTAATCGAGAATTTCACATTTTTAATGAATCTAATTTCAAGATATCTAAATTGAACTAGCTGACACATGCATGGGTTCAATAATTAGGGCGTTGAATTGAGAGGGTGATTGTTGTTTTTTTCCTTTCTCTTCGGGCCATTTGCTTTGATTTTGATAAGACCAAAGGCAGAAAAAAGCAAAAGACTAAATAAAAAATAAAACTAATATAATGCTTCTTTGGTTGGCTCTGGATTGAGGAATATGCAAGTTTTTCCTTTTGATCCAACTGTGACATGTCATTTGGCGGCACATGCACCCAGTTATACAATTACAGTTTCAGGTACCTCATCTGAATTTCTGAACAGAAAGCGACACCCCAGAGTTGTAATTTAAAAAATAAAAAACCTATTCCGAGAAGAGACAGAATTTCCGAAAATTTTGGAGTTTAATATATAACTTGTTTTAGGAATTTAATTAAATGCGATTAAAAGTAAATAAATAATTTAGTTGTTAAAACTGTCACTTGCCGTTACTTTAATCCTTAGATTTAACAAAATGTTAAATGAAGTCTCTGAAATTGTAAATCGTTTCAACTAAGTCTCCAAATTTAACTACTTACTATCATTTTAATTTTGAACATATGTTAATATTATCACTTAAGTCACAGTGTGTTAAACTAAAGAGAGTGACATGTTATAATTTGGGGACTTTTGAAAATTTTCTTTGATTCAAGAATTAAATGTGACAGTGTCCACCCACTTTAAGGACTCAAGAGATCACTATATAGACACAACAACTAGGAAAAGACACATTTTAATTTCAAAGGTTCTGATTAAAAAATTATATAGTGTTTTCGTTTTACCATGGTAGAACTTATTGTGGTTTAATTGTCCACTATTCGTTGGTCAAAACTTCAATATAGAGTCAGACAAGAACAATATATAGGTAAAAACGCACAAGCTAAACAAAATCTTTTAAATAGTTAAAGAGGTTAGTCGTTACTCGATGATCCTCTTCAATCAGACAATAAAAGCAAGATGGGTCAATGCCCAAATTATGATGCTTTACGCTCCAAGGCTCCTAAACATATGATTACTTCACCTGTTTGGTGAACATAATGTGCACTAAAAGTGAACTGCTTGAAACACAATTCAAGATTTTGCAACCATGACACCAATGATGACACTAAGGTAAGCTGCTTTATTTTTATTTTTAATATTAAAACAAAAGGTAGATTTATGAAAGAAGCCAATGATCGATATATTTACCTAGTTGAACGAGGTTAACCCCAGTTTTCAAAGGGACATAAAGTAAACTCAATTTTCAAAGTCATTGATGGAACAAGCTCCATTTTACATCGTTCACAGTAGCTAGGTATGTTACTAGATGGACCCGAGTCTATTTGAATGTTGAAAAGAGGGTGCATTTCTGTTCAAATGAACAAGGTTTCCCATCCAACAAACTCTTGTACCTGTTTTTTTAGGCTTATTCCATCTACGGAAAATGCAAGGACGCCTGTCATTAACAAAGAACTTCGGCATTGTTTTCTATGGTATTTGGTGTATCATGACATTTCAATGTTAAACAAGCAGAGAATTTCAACTTGATATTTTGTTACTTGATAGCATGGTAGTAATAATGAAAAATGCATTCTTAATATTTAGGCTTAATTGCATATTTTGCCATCTATCTTTGATGATTTTTCGAATTTTGTCACCTAATTATTTTACGTGTATATTTTTGCCACCAACTTTTAAAATTGGTGCATTTTTTCATCTAATTATTTTATTTACACATTTTGTCACCTAATTTTCAAAATTTGTATATTTTGATATCCCAATTGTTGATTGCCAGTCAACGGTCAATTAAAGTGGGTGGCAAAATGCATGAATTTTGAAAGTTGGGTAGCAAAATATGCAAATAAAATAATTGAGTGGCAAAATACGCCAATTTTAAAAGTTGAGTGGTAAAATGTATAATTAAAATAATTGGGTGACAAAATTTACAAAATCATCAAAGATGGGTGACAAAATGCACAATTAAGCCTAATATTTAATTAAGACGGTATAAGAATTCTTAGTATTTCCCTTTGGGGTCGTGGCTTGAATTGGGCTGTTTGCCCTCTATAATTTGAGCCAAGCGTTCATGAGGAAAGTAAAAAAAGGTAGATAAAGATGAATGGAAAATAGAAAGGAAGGAAGAGAAAATAAAGAAAAAGTAGAAAAGAACTAAGACAAAAAAGAGAGAGAGAGAGACGGCTTCTTAAATGGAGGCACATGGATGCATGTGAAATATGGTGACTAACGGGAATGAAAAAGAATATATGAAAGCCCACAAATAATGTGATTTCGTGGAAGTTAGAAGGGGCAAGCCAACAAAATGCACATTATATGTGGGTGTGGGTCCCTTCTAATTAACCATATATGCAGTGAAGCGACGTTATCGACGTTATCCCGTACAAACATATCATGAATTTAAAAATCATATGTATTACAAGGGTGTAATTAGGTTCGTCTGGTTTGGATTTTAATTTATTTTAAAACAATCTAATTAAGATTGTATTTAATTGGTTTGGATCATTGGATTATCATAAAAAATATTATATTTTTTAAGTTTTAATTTCTAATTTTTGTTTAGTTTATATTATTTTTTAATTTTATATTAATGTAAGGTAAAAAAAATTATTGTTCTTTAATGACTAAATATATATTTTATTTAATATTTATTTTTTCTATATTTATCACTTTATATATCTCATTAATTTCTTTACTCAAAATACGATAAAAAAATTACCTAATAAATATGATCAATTGATAACATTAGATAAGATTATAAGTAAATCAAAATGAATAATGAACAAAAAAGACTATAGAAGAAAAATATAAGTATCAAAGTCTAAAACGTATTAATTTAAAGTTAAAAAATATTTGACTGGATCATCAAGTTGGTTTGTATCAAAAAAAGATAAATCTAAGAACTAGATCAATTATAATTAGTTTTGTTCGAATTTGAAGTAAAAAAAAGACAATTACCCAAATTAACATGAACAAATTTAATTGGTTTGGTTTGAATTGTTAGGTTCATCATATCAATCCGATTCAATGAGCATTCTCAACATATCAACCAACATTTTTTTTTGTATATTACATGTGTAGTTTTAATCTTTGACAAAATTTAAAATATAAATATATCACCATTATCATTCAATTCTAAACTTATTCTTTTTGGTTATCCAAGGTATCTTCTAGCGAAGAGTCAAAAATACAAAAATTTATTTAAGAAGTAAACCTTTATTAACAGATGTTCTTTCATACTGCACGGACCTGAGGATTAAACTCTTAACTATATGATTAAGGAACATAATTATCTGTCAAACATACTATATTATGTTGGTATCAATTCTAAACTTATGTATCTTAAAGACAAATAAAGCATGATAAAGATGTTATTATTATTATATTATGAAAAAATGAGGATTTGATTTTATTATACAACAATAAATTAAAGAAATAAAATGTTTAAAATTAAGAAGTAAATTATAAAAATAAACTATGCAATATGATTTATTCAAAGTTATAAATTTCCAGATTACATATATAAAATTTTTAAGCATTAATAATTGAATAAATTAAGATCAATTAAAAAAATAATATTTTAAAAAATGACAAAATATGAAATGTTTGATATAAAAAACTCATGCATTTATTAAGAAAGAAAGTATATATATTAAAAGAAGTCATCACTTTCAATAATAAAGACTCAAATTAATACACAACACTTGACAAATAATTTTACGGTGATTATATATTGTTTCATTAAATTATTTATTATTTATGTAACATATTTTTGCAATGGGTGTGGCTACAATGAGAGGGAACGCTACCTACCTAGTGAATAAAAGTGAAAATGGGATTGCCACATGGGCATGGGCATGGGCATGGCATGTCACCGTCTGATCATCTGGAACTTGACAGTTGAAATGTCAAGGTTCCACACGTGTCAGCCTTTAATTAGAAAAAGGTATCCCTTAAAAGTCGCTAATTCATCCACTGCGGTGGGGTAGGCCCCAACCCTGGAGTCTTTATCCGACCCTCAAGTGTCTGTTCCAAGGACAACAATGTGGATGCAAATATGCACTACAAAAACCCACATAGCCTTCTTCTTAAAATAGCATGTGAAACTCTTCCCTATACACTCACATAGTCACATGCAACCCAATGTATTAGGGTTCGGTGCACTTGATATTGTAGGGCCTCCGAGGCACATGATATCAAACTCACCTTCAGCCTGTTTGGAATTTCTGCCTCGTTCACTAACTTTTGAATTTGTGGGGTTCTTTTCTTTCTTTTTTACAATTTTCTTATCTCACAAGTATCCAAAACTACCGTAGGATCTTCTCTTCCTTAGCTTTATAATTATTCCCACATTTTTTATATCTAATCTAATGTATATGACTACCAATCCAATTACTTGCACTTGAACCACATGCATTTCGAGCTAGAGATAATTTTTTTACAATTTTTTAAATAACTAGGTTCGTACTTTTTTTTTATTTTTATTAATCTATATCTTTTTAATTGTACTTGCAGTTTAATATTGTAGATGCATGATAGTGAATTAATGATCCTTATGAACCATTAACTGCTTAACCAAACATGTTTAGTGGGAAGAAATCTTCTTGTTGGGGCAGGAATGGCTTTGCCAGCGGATGCCAACTAAGTACTTTAAATGAGTATAGTTATTAGTTAATGACGTTTTATCACTCTGATATGCCCTAACTAGTTTAAGCAAAGGTGCAGTCAACTACAATGATTTATAACCAAAAGTGGAGAAGCAAATGACAGTGGGATAATATATGCTAATGAAGCTGTCATGGGGCGTGGATTACGCGGGTCAGGTGGTTATGCACAAAAAGGTGAGCACTTCATCTTGTTTATTAGTTAATTCTGAATGCAAATTTTGACTATCTGTGAAGCACGACCCAAAGACAAATTTTGCATAAACAATTTGATGGATGAATTAGTTCAATGTGGAATGTAATCTAGTCAGAATGTACACCACTGATTCTTAGTATGTTTGGATGCCAGTTGAAAGGAACTCAAAAATAGTTTTACTTTTAAAATAACAATTTTTTTTCTTTTCATTTTGTTTCTTAAAATTTGAAAATATGCATTGAAATTTCTAAAAATACGTTTCCAACTTTTATCCAAACACAGTTGCTCTATCTATGGTGAAAGATCCATATTAGCCAAATATGGTGAAAGATTTACATATATTACATGAAATATTTATTTTTATATATAGGTGGGTTGAGGAGGGGGGCGGGGGTTTCAGATTCTCTCCATAACATATTTATTGAATGAGATCTTAACCATTAAAATTATTTATTTATTTTATTAGAATATTATAAAGTAATGGTTAAAACTCATGAATGGATGAGATGTATTTAATGAACACTTTCATGTTAAATTTAATAGGGAGAATCGTTATTCGTGTGTGTAGTCTTAGGTAGTAACTTTTGATTAAAATTATTGTATTTTTGTTTTAAAGCTTTGTATTTTACTATTGACCGGTAATATTAAAGTACACAAATATTTTTCTTACACCCATGTATTTTGCACTATCATTACATCCACCCTCTTAAAAAAAGGGAGACCAACTGAGTTTTTCCCCTCCTCCACCCTTCCTTGTGTAAAGACAGTATATAAATTAAGATATGCAAAATTATTAATATTAATTAAAAGTATTGTTGTAATATAGAGTTCAACTTTTTTCTAATAAAATTGAAAAAATTCAATACAATAAATCATTCATTGACTCATATATATGAGTAAATAATCATATTACTTATTACACTACATCTTGTTTTATTTTAAATTTTACTTTATCACACTAGAGTCTAGATACAACATAATCAGTCAGATTTAATGAGATAAAGTTTACGATTCATTATTTATATGGGCTAATATAATTTACTATATTAAATATGAGTTTAATGGTCATGCACTATTAGTGTAAAAAGTTTACACTGTCATGCAATTAGAAATCACTATTAATATGACTTTTAAAGTATTTATTATAAAAGTCAACAAACTTACAATAAATGGTGATTTGTAATTAAATGACAGTGTAAAACCACTTTACATTATCAGTGCATGACTATTAAACTCATTAAATATTGTATAATTTTGTTGTACGTGAGTCGAGCTCAATCTCGAAACTATATTCCACGCAATACACAATCTAATGATTTTTTACACATTTTTTTATATTTCTAATTTTAACACAAGAATATTAGTTTGAAGGGACAATATTTGTGTAGTTAAATTTAAACAGCAGAAAATCCTGGTCCCAAGAAGAAAAAGGCAAATCCGTTACATTTTTGGATTTAGCTGTTATTAAACTTGAATCGGCCATTTATTTTGAAAATATTTTCATTTAAAGAGAAGGAGGAAATAGGGGTAATCAGTAAGGAAATGAATAAAGACATGCTACATAAAACAAAATTCAGAGATTTCTCTGGATCATTCACAAAAAACAAACCGTATGAATAATGAGAAATGTCATTTTTATAATAACTCATTCAATTATTTGTAAAATAAAAATTTTTTTGTGTCTATTTTTTTTGCACATTATTTATTATATTTTATAACGATAAACAGAAATAAATATAAAAAATATTATTATACAAATAATTGTGTGTATCATATCTCATAAATAAATGAAGATTACTTAAAGATAATTTGCTTACCCATTAAGCTGAATACGAAGTTGGGCGTATAAACGCTGGATCGATCAATTTCTATCGCTACCCTTTATTATGATGCTTTTCAGTTTTCACTTTAAAGCATAAATGAAATTTTCTATTGGTACACGGAATGGTAATTCCAATTATCTAAGTTGGTAACTTGTAGCCAATACAAATCCCGATAAAAGTGTGGTATTATCAGTGATAAAAGTGGAACATTCAAATGAAGTTCTAACTCAAACGATAAAAGGCTAATGCTTTTGTTTGGGTAAAGAAGAAAGTAGAGAAAAGAGAAGTATAAAAGAGAGAATCAAGAGAAAGAGAGAATGAATAGCAAATAGATAAATTTTTAAATGTTTGAATTAGAAAAAATATAAGAGAGATAGAAGAGAAAAAAAAATTGAACTTTTTTATAAAACATATTTATTCTTAATATATAAATCTTGTGAGATAGAAAAAAACAATAAGATTACAATTGTAATTTTGAATAGATTCTATAATTTTTAATCTTTTTTTTTTTTTTTTCTCTATCAAAAAAGAGATTTTATTTTAGGTAAAACTCACTCTAACTTTTTTTTTATTCTATTTTTCTTCTTATTCAAATAAGAAAAAACTACTTTTTCTCATCTATTTTTCTCTTTTTAACTTCTCTCTTTTCCATTTCTATCAAACCAAATAATGCATAATGAAAATTATAACGTAATTTCATTTTTTTCTTATTTAAAGAAAATTGAAGATTTTTTTTTCCCATTTTGTAAGAAACCTTGAATAGTACACAGTGTTGTCGTTTTCTCGCAAATTTTACACGGAAACTTGTTATGAATATACCGCAACGAGAGATTCTTATATGCTTCAAAAATCAAGAGCACTGTACATAGTTTCCTTTCGATTTATATTTAATAAAGCCTCATAAAAGTGTAAAAATAAACAAAACTAAACACACGAGATCTTTGTAGACATTACAACATCAGCACTCTACGGAGGCATTCACGAGAAGAAAAGTTCAATATAAACTCCGTTAAGAAAGAACAATACTATTGACTTCTGGAAATTATTATTTAATTTAATTTTAACTTATTAAACACAAAAACAATTTTAAGTGGTCTTTTATTTATTTTTTTCTAGATAAATATGTATCACGAGTTATTTATTTATGAAGGAAGTAGTTAAGGAAAGAATCAAAGTAGGTAGCATGTTCACATTCAATTAAATATGAAAGAATAAAAGAAAGGAAAAAAGGAAGGTGGCGATGATAGTGGAACTCAAAGGGGCGAGGAATAAGCAAATGGCATGTACAGTGTACACGATAAAATACATGAATCTGAAAAACCAATAAAAACGATATAACTAAAAAAATAAAATAAAATAAATTAAGAAACACCTGGCGCAATATAGCCTAGGCTGTTGTAACCAACGCGCGCGGGTCAACTCAACCCGCCACCGGCGAGTCCAGCCGGCGCGCCGCCGGCGAGCAGTTGGGCGAGAGCCGTCATGGCTCGCACTTGCATCTCCAGGGCGGAAATATAGTCCGTGGCTTCTTCCAGAAGGTTCGGGAACGAGACCTTCCGGCAACCGGGAACCAACCGGCTGAGAACGCGCGCTTTCTTCTGCACAGCCGGTAACCGGTTCCTCCTCTCTCCGCCAATCCTCGTTCTCTTCAATCCAGCGGTGGATGATGCCTTCTTCACCTTCTTGTGCTGGCTCGGGAGCTTCCTCCACCGGCCGAGGATCGCGCGGCTCCACCGCGTTCTGCCTCTCGCGGTGGTGGCGAGGACTCGGTCGGCGGTCTCGCGGACTTGGCCGGCGGCTCTAGGCTTGGTCGCCGATGACGGAGTCCGCCGGAGAGCCTCCACGAGCCGGCGCGAGTAGATCCGCTGCTCCGCCTCGGATCTCCACGGGACGGCGTTGACGGAATTGTGATCTACGGCCTGGTCTCCGATTTCCTGCGCTTCTTCTGATTGGATTCTCGCAACGTGTCTGAATTACTTGAATCTACGCTCGGATCGAACGACGCCATGGATAGTTGCAATTGAATGATTTGTTGTATGAGATGAAAAGAGAAGAAGAGTTTGAATGAATAAACAATCAACGAAGAAGAAGAAGAAGGAGAAGGAGAAGAAGTTGATGGTGCTGGGTACGAAGTGAGGAGAAGAAAATAGAAGAAAAGAAGAGTATAAAAGGAGTTGAAGTCACGGGTACCACGCGTCCTTTAGTTACTCACATTTATTGCCCCTACTCTTTCCTTTCCACTCGTTTTTCTGCTGTTTCTTTTTATTATTAATAATAATGTATTTTTTTTATCTGGTAGAGAAAACGGCAAAGCTTTCTCTATTTAACACAGCTATGCTGTTTTTTATTTGTAGATTTTTAGAATATTTTTATTTTTATTTATTTATTATTTTTAAAGTTTAAATAATATTAATTACTTTTTTATTAAATATATTTTTATTTTTCACTTAATTTTTAATTAATTATATATTTACAACTAGTATGTATTTATTATAGAGTAAAAATGAAAAAAATATAA